>JACVRA010000584.1:0-25133 GCA_019828545.1 Paracamarosporium sp. OC-R06-R3 | reverse complement strand
CATCAGCGCAGATACATGCTAGGAGCGTGATCCATGCGCGGCTGCCATCCTGGAGTGATGCTGTAACCTCCTTCTTCTCCCACATTCGCCTGCTGAAGATCCTTTTTAACCTGCCAATGATCCCAATCAGGAAGCCTTTCTCATCCATATTGTAGATATAATCAGGATCTATCCGGTATTAATTAATCTTGCTATGCAGGTAGTCAAAGTAGAGACGATATTTATCCTCTGAATTAGCTTTGTGGCGATTGCTGTCCATACCAGCTGTCCAGTGAGAGATTAGATGGATACTGTGGCGGTTGATGAAGCGAGTAACCCAGCTCTCGCTAACTGGCTCCTTTGCTATTGTAGAGGCAAAATTCCGTATCATCTCTCTAGTAGGAGGAAGGTGTCTCTCTTTGAGTCCCTTGATATATTGTACAAGCTCTAGCTCTTGCTCTGGAGTAAGCTTTTGTTGTATCTCTGCAGTAGCTATGCGTGACGTTGTGACACCTCGGTGCCTTCGCGATAGGGTACTGCAATGAATACCATATCTAGTAGCAACTTCTGTATATGAAAAATCTTCTCCTTGTCCTCGCAATTCGATTTCATTAATTGCAGCCTGGATTGGGTCCATATTGGTGGAGTTATCGCGTTGTGAAGATTAGGGAGTTTTGACGCGTCAGGTGTTCCGCGTGCATTGGCTGAATCCGTGCATTGGGTGCACGGACACGGTAAGCAAAGCTTAGCAGAACCTCCACATATAGCTTCGAATTTCACGTGTGTACGAGCCATTGTGGCAACGATCTTTCTAAGCATTGAACAAACATCAACATCTACCAGGGGAGTTAGTGTCAGACTCAATCTTGTCCATTTTCTTTTGCTTGACTGGTCCTTTGCATCTTTTTGTCAGTGCCAGGGACACGTTCCAGACATTTGTGGGCCGGTGCATCACCTCTCTAGCGATGAGTACCCAAGATCTGAGTCCGTCTATGGATCGCTCATCTGGGGCTTTGGCAGGCATATGGGCTAGAGTCGCCTAGATACAAAAGTCATGGTTCAACTTCTTTGTCTTGCGCTATGTCTCACCTGACGGTTTTAGTCAACGGCTGCTTGTCTCTATCATCGGCAGCCGCGGTTAGACCTCTAGGCTTTGTGCAGCACGTTCGAATAAAGATATGGGCGACGGCGTGTAGCAGTGGGCAAGCATGTGAATGCTTAACTTAGCCTAGATTTGATACGCGCTTTTTAACGATCACGCCATTCGCGCGTACCGTAGTGCCGTCAAACACTACCTCACAGTCACTTACGTCAAGCCAACTAAATTTTCACGCCTATGCGGAAAATATAATTTGAAGTCTAGAAGTTAGTGCGGTGAGTGGAGCTTCCTTATGCAATAAACATTTGGCCGAATTTCCGAAAGATAATCTTCGGCAACACAAGTTGAGCTCACGAAGGTGCCTACTAAGTCTTCACACTCTCTGTACCTACTTCTTGGCCCAATAGCTTTTGCCGGAGTCGGCGTTCCTTTGTCATTCGTAGCTGAGACTGCCCAGTTTCGTCCCGAACGGCCGTCTAGGTACTCGCGTCGATTCTTGAAGATCGGGCCTCCAATTAACTTTTTCCTAACCTACTGTTGTACGGATAGAACATATACAATGATATTGGTTCATCTTTGACAACTTTACGCCATCTCTGTACAGCTGGTGTCGGTCGGCCCGATACTGACTTCCCGCGAAGCTCCATAGATCTTTTGCCTTCGCTCAGATCGGAAGTCGATAAGTATTCTAGAGCCCAAACATTTGAAGGACAAGAATAGCAGTTTTGTTGGCGTTCGTGGATGGTCTGATACCTTGTCAATGCGAGAGTCCTTATGTCGAACAACATGCTGGCATTGGCAGCGAACATGTGGTGGCTCAGGCAGCTACTCTTGCGCCCGGATCCACCGCAAGTTAAAGTAGGACATTCTCAAATTGGGTTAGTTGCGTCATCCAGGCGTAGATTCCGCTCGCTTTCACGATAATAACGATAGGAAGCTCCGCCTATACAACCCCCCACTCAGATATTTTCTTATCGACTTCTACAGTAAGGGCCGGTAACACGGTATACGCATTCAGAGGGAGAAATACCATTGCCCACTTGATCCTGTACGAGGCAGGACTAGTGGAAAGATGTCACTGAGGGGATGCGGCTGCCCGTTCAAATTTCAAACTAGCAAATCCTCGCTACCCAAAACCTTACACTTGGAGCGCCGCATGCAGATGATCTCGCTCACCAATAGTGCATAGTGGCGCTTTCTTTCACAACAATAACACGCCATGAAATCAACGCAAGCTGATTTACGCGATTACTATTCCTCTGGTATCATTTGGTAGTTCCATCGACTAGGATTACCAAAACATTTTCACAACCAGTACGAAATAGAAATACCCTCCACGATTGGTACCCACCGATGTTCTTTATGTGACTACCTATTTATATGCGTTTCAATGTCCTGCCGGATGTTGTGCACACAAATCCTCGAACTTCGTTTACATTTATTAGGTTTGTCTATCCAATACTTCATTAGCCATGCTGCCACTCGAGATCACCTCAACCACCTCGCTCGGAAAGATTCGGCTAGACTACTTTGGCCCGGAAGATTATTCAGGGACTTATAATCGGTTTGTAGAAAGACTCGAAACACACGCAGCAAAATTTTCGGACTTGGATTTGGACACGAGCCTCTTTCCTTACAAGACCAAAGAAACCTTGGACACACCTCTACCTACACTAGCTGAGATTGCTGCCCATTTCACTGCGAACCCGTCGGAAGGATTATGGAATCATGTTTACTCTTCAGCAGCCACAGAGCGCATGGGTCCTTACGAAGTGACGTATGGACCTGCGGTATCCATTCTTCAGGTATTCTCATCCACATGAGTACTACATAGTCTCGTCAAGTAATGTCTTTTAGGAAGCTGAAAACATGATCTATTTGGGAAAACATACGAACGTTCGCGTTCCGAAGGTCTACGCCACTTTTGCAAGCCAGGATCATGATCTACTAGGCTTCAACAAGAAGCGAAAAAGCGAAACAGGCTCCAGTCAAAGCCAAAGCTCCAGTGACAGGATTACATATTATTACTTGATTACAGAATATATCGATGGCAAGACGCTCTGGGATTCCTTCGATGATTTGACACCATCCGCCCAAAAGAAAGTCGGCGAGTTGCTTGCAAAGCAAGTGCAAATGCTCCGTAGCGTGGAACCAGAAGATCCGAATCTCTTTGGCCGCATTGGAGGGAGACCATTTCCTAGAGACCTTATGCCGCTCCGGCACCCTCCTGCTCCAACCTTTGATGATTTTGGTCCCTTCGATTACGAGACATTGATCGACAGACTCCTACATACACTGATAATTACGAAAGCAATGGGTGGCATTGAAACGTTTGACGACCTCGACATATTGTTTTACAAATACCTAAGGCCTGCTATGCTTGACAACGTGGCACCTAACGACCGCCGACCCGTCCTGTCCCACTTAGGACTTACTGGCCAGAGTATAATGCTCAAGGGACCAACGTTTGACGGCGAAAACAAGATTACTGATATAGAAGACATTGTTATCACTGGTTGGAAACATTTGTGTTGGATGCCTGGATGGATGGAGGCTGCAGAGCTTTGCGTACACACTGGGGTCTACAAACCCGAAGAGAACATCGACTATTACGCTCGGATGATCTTCGAGACTATGGGCTATACCTGTCCGCCTACCGCGTCGTATGTGGGGCAATGCATCAGGAATGCTCTGTTACATCTCTACTAGGTTCCGAGCTGGAACGGCCATCCACTCCTTTTACGCTACCTGTTCTTCACTCTGCGGTCAAGTTATGTCCCTCTTCCCTTTTTGTAAGCATAGGATTTTCACTTCGCTATTGAATGTCATTGTAGTCACGAGCTTACGCAATAATATTGATTGTACCTCCATTCTGTAAAGACCGACGGCAACTATATAAGATAGAGACGCAATGTGGGGTGCCACTGTCTCAAACATTCCTAACATACATATCGGAGGCGTACTGAGCCCCAAGCTCTGCCTCAACAGAGCTTCATGTAACATCCCAACAAAATTGTGTCCATCATTCTAGCTTTGCGTTTCACCAGCCCTCCACCATTGAGACCATTCATTGGATGTGAAAGTAAGCACGATGGTCTGAGGCCCTCAAATGCGCGACTACATTGCGAACCCAAGCGTCCAAATTACCGCCTCTTGCAAGTATCATGTTGCAATCCGCTTTCAGCTGTAAGATATCCGCCGACCACATCGGACCAATTCTTTACACGAACTCAGCATTATACGGTGACACTAGATCCAGCGGTGTGACAATAGACCCGCACCTCTCGATTCGAAAGTATTCAGCCGCTAGATGCTCATGTGTTCCGCTGACATGTAGATATAGACATCGAGGACCCTTACGATATCGAGCAATATACAAGTAGTATGAACTTCTTGCGGGAGACATGACTGGATTGCTTTGGGTGTTCGCGGCCTGGGTGTTCGCAGCCTGGGTGTTCGCGGCTTGGGCGTTCGCGGCCTGAGTGTTCGTGGCCTGGGTGCTCATAGTCTGAGTGTTCGCGGCCTGGGTGTTCGCGGCTTGGGTGTTCATGGCTTGGGTGTTCGTAGCTTGGATGTTCGTGGCCTGGGTGTTCGCGTGTTCGTGTGTTCCCAGAACCGTCTCCGGGTCGATCGTGTTCGGATCGGTCGTGTTCAGGGTGGCTGTGTCTGAAGGTCAGTCAGTCGTGTCTGAAAGTCAGTTGTGTCTGAATAGGTCGTACCTGGATCGATCGCGGACTGAATATGCGTGGCAGAGTGACCCCACCCACAACACTTCGGCGCTTTGTGGTAACGTGGTATCCAACACAACGATGTAGGTGGCTTTGACCAGATAGAAGTGGATAAGGAGAAAAGAACACGGGACACGTCATTATATAGACAGACTTGCGGTGGATCGCAGGTTGCTTGGTAGCTTTGGTTCAGCCGTGAGGACAGGCACATGCCACGCAACCCAGCGTCTTGTCTCAGTTTGTGCAGAGAAGACAAGGAGAACTAGCCAGGTGGCTTAGGCGGAGTCATCGTCGGTGCTGCAGACCACTATTTGCTTTCTTTTTCTTTCTAGGTGCTTGACTGCTGGTCGTCTGTGCACCATCCCAGCGGGAGTTGAGACATGGCTGGCATAGGTTTATTGAAGGTGAGGGCGATAGACCATCCGAGATTTACGAATTCACCGCTTTTCTCCGTCACGGCCCTTTGGCGTTGTTCCCCATTTCGGCTTTCGGCGCTAAGCGAAGGTTGCTTCGTTCTGATTGGCGGCGGCGGCTGACAGCTTAGTGAATGTCGCTGCGCGATTTCGCGCTCGCACTCGCGGTCGTGCTAGTTCTTGCTTGTTCGTATTGTCTGTCCTCAGATCGCCGCGAAACGCCATCGCCCGGCGGATGCTGGAAGGCCTGCCCCGCCCACATTAGATCTTGTTTGCGCCCACAACTACGCGCATTTCAGGGGAAGCGTTGGTTACAACATGACAGTGGGATAAGCTTTGGAGCAGGTCTGCGGCCTTCGCGAATGGATCAAAAGTCGGTCAAGAGCTTCTGTGACGACCTTGCATGAGAGGCAGGACTGTCTCAAGACTTTAGTCTGCTTGAGCCGTGCGCGGGTTTCCATTGCGCGGCCTGCGGTGCCAAAGCAACCCCGAGCTTGTTCAATCTCCACCTCGCGTGGCTGCCGGCATGAGCGGTTCTGGACGTTTCTAGACTGGAAGCAGCTCCCATCAGCAAACGAATGGAAGCGTGATGGACCCTGAGTGACGTGGAGTTGGGAGATTCGCGAGGCGATAGGTTACAAGGGTGGGTCTTGGATCGGCGGGAGGTGAGGCTGGGTGTGATTGAGTGTGCCACCTGACATGGGCCACCACTAGTGGAGATGTGACGTGAAATTCGTGGACAGCCTCTTCAGCAATGTGGGCGTATTTTCAGGGTGAGCGGAAGATTTGTGAGCGCAAAACTGGCTTCCAAACGCACGACGCCGTTGTATCTACTCAGAATGGTTAGCAAGCAGTACCCCGTGTGCCGTTTTTGGCAAGGCACAACAGCTGCCTTCACGGCCGCCCCGCCAACGCTCGCCTCTCACCTCAACAATGGCTTGCACTGTACCAAAGTTTTGAGCTGAAGTGACTCACCTGGCACACTGCTTGCTTTTCCCAGCCGCACATTGAGGCAGCCATCATGAACTTCCTGGTTCTCTTCACCGCCATGTGCGCCCTCATCCTCAACACGCTCGCCCTCCCAGCGCTCGGCGCTATACCTAGCCTGCCTAACTGGTGTGGCTGGTTCAAGCACGATGACCACGGCACCATGGGTTGGTCTTTCGCGAACGACGAGTGCAAGGACCTTGACTGGTCGTTTCCGGAAGACTGGAGGCCTCCAGAGAAGAAGACTACCCCGGTCATAGTGTGGCAGAATGAACACTGTCCGCTCTGCTTTTTGTTCGAGTGTGTAGACCTGTTGATTTTCTCCAAAGCTGCCGCTGACGCCAGATCAGAAAGAAAGGCTGTCAAGGTGCTGTCAATTATCTCGGTGGTGTGTATATCCAAGTAGGTTGAGGGGAGCTCCAGTTTGCTGATGTCGATGGTGTTACCAGGACCAAATGTGACCGATGAGCACGACAGCACATACATCCACTTCAAGCCATCTCTGAGCTATTTCTGCGAACCTCCAGGATGGCACATGTGGTATAGTCTTCGTTGGCTGCACTGTTGGTTGCACTTGAGCTAACATTGTTGCAGAGATGCTACCAGTGAGGAGCCTGTCACCGACGGCTGCGACGGCCGATACCGCGGACTCCAGGCTGTGCGGTGCTGAACATCATGGTATTGAGATGAAATTTCCTGTGGAACGAGGATTCGTGGATGGGATGGACTGATAGTTCCTATGATTAGGTTCAACACTTAAACCTGTCTACCATTTGATGTTTTCCAATTCTTGAGCATCACTCTCTTCCCATGGGTATTCCTTCTCCACCGCCCTGATCAACTGTTCATGCTTTTCCGATCTCGGCTTGATGTCACACTTGAACGGCATCGGATGGCTGATGGCCCCCGGTTCAAACTCCACCTTGGGCTCCACTTCCTTCCCATTCTGAACTGCCTTTGTCACGTTGAACACCGCCAAGCTCTGCGCAATCGTGATGAATAGCGCATTGTCGGCCACATATCGTCCCGGGCAGATCCTTCGTCCATACCCAAAGATGAAGTTCCGAGGGTCTGGTTCTGCTTTGTGAGTCGCGGTTGACAAGAAGCGTTCAGGGCGGAACTTCATAGGTTCAGGGTAGGTATCGGGGTCGTGTGTGAAGTGCCAGTTGTTGGGGAGGAGGATGGCGCCTTTGGGGATGCGGTACCCGCGACAGACGTCCTCTTCGGTGGACATGTGCGGGAGGCACATAGGGAGAACCTGGTGCCAACGGTGGGTCTCGAGCATGCATGCTTCGATGTAGGGGAGCGAAGGTTTGTCGGCGCTTAACGGGAGACGCGTGGGGCCGATTACATGGTCGAGCTCTTCTTGTGCCTGGATACTGTTGATGAGCTGCGCACATGGAGGCGGATCTGGGTGTGGAAATCGCTTACCTTCTTCTGCACCTCTGGGAAGACAGTCATGGCTAGGAAGAACGTCATCAATGCTGAGACAGTCTGCGATGGATTAGTCAAATGATCGATTCCTTGCGTGTGCAAGCGTACCGTGTCGGCGCCGCCAAGATACAGAGCGAGCGCAGCCCACTTGTGCACGAACTCCTTCTCTGTGTCATCGCCAATATCCTCGATACATTGCGACAGAAAAGAGGTTCTGTGTCGTTTCTCTCGCATCTGCTGCTTGACGAATTGATACGGCTGGTTAGTACATTGAGCCAGCTGGACAGCCATGCGCCTTGCTGTATCTTTGAAGCCTGTTCCGGGGACCCATTCCGGCAAGTATCTCACTATTTTGAGTTAGCACTAACCTCTACTTCGAGAGGGAAGAAGCATACAGAAAGGTAGGATATCAACCGTCCATCGACCAGGCGTAGTAGCATCAGCAAACTGCACCATAGTCTTGGTAGCCAAATCAACAAACGGATCATTGCCCCGCGGAACAGTATTGTAGCCGTATGTGATCTTGAGAATGACACTGCCGGCCTCTTTTCTAATGTGATCGAAGAGTTTGTCTGGGGCGTCCAAAACATCGAGCAAGAAGTGGGCGGCTTCAGCTTCCTGCACGCGATCAAATACAGAGATGGAAGTATTGGTGCTGGCAATCTTGGTGATGTTCTTCCTTTGCGTTTTCCAAGAGTCGTTGTAAGCACTCATGGCCGTTGCGTGTCGCCATCCTACCCTGATTGGAGTCAGCACACCATGTGTTAACTATGTAGAGGATGCATGATGTGCAAAAGATACGTACATCTCCCCACTGAACACTTGGCCAGGGCGTGAAGAGTGGATAGCCGAGCGGTCCCTCATCAGCTCAAAGGCAATCTGCGAATCATTGATAATGACAAAAGTTTGGCCAAGCACTGTTACGGAACTGATCGGGCCATAGAGATCCTTGTGCTGGAGCCAGTGATGACACTCCAACACTCCAGGTTTGGGCATATCGTTCACGTTGCCGAGGATGGGGATGCCCTTTGGGCCCGGTGGTAATGGTCGTGCATTCTTCGGTTGCTTTGATCGATTGATCAGGTACAAGATTCCGATGGCGAAGACCAACGAGATAGCGAGGGTCGATAGAACGGCCATGTTGTTTCCAAATTGATTGAGTGCACCGAGTTCACAGGAAGAAGGAATGGAAAGCTGTTTAATGAGTGTCAGAGGAGTCAACAGCCTGAACCAGCAGAGCACATGTCAACTCCACAGTGTGGTGGCATGTCGCATGGGTTGTCGCATTAGGGCGGCGCGCGCGACCCGCTCTGGGGTCGCGCATAGGGGCGACTCATGCATGATGGGCAAAGGGAATGTGATCCCCGCTTCGCTTAACGGCATGGTACATCTCAATGGTTTAGCGCACTGTTGTCGCATGATTTTTGCGAGGATCATTTCTCGGAGGAGGACGCAGCAATTCGGAATCCTACGTTAGTCTAAGGAATCGGCGGAAGTCCATTGGTCGTCGTATCGGAGTATATGATATCGGTGTGATGGGAAAGTCACTTCACTTCGTGCCTGATCGTAAGCTCTGTCTTCTCGTCACATCATCCCAAATATGCATCCACTGGGCGCAGGCCTGAGAATTGAAGCTGTCAGAGCTGTCAAACGCAGAGCTACTCGTGGTGGCGTAGCCTGTGTCCTCGCTAAGATTGAAATGGCGTGGCTGAGAATACGCTTTCGGGAGGATCATCGCGGAAGGACGGGTTGCCAAGAAAATCCGGCTCATTAGAGATGACGATGTGAAGCACCCGCAGCTCTAAATCCTTTCATAAGCGAAAGCAAGCGAAACTGGCAAGTGGTGGTAGGAAAGGACTAAAGAACTGTACCTAGTAGGGATGTGCTGCAACGTGCGGCCCCATCGCCCTGAGCCTGGCTGCCGCCTTGCCGCGGCCCATGTATTACGATTCACGATCAGAGCATCCGAGGGACTGGCCGTTTTCTTGTTCTTTTTCTTTTCTTCTTTCGTATTTCGGTGACTCGATGCAGGTGACACCCCTCAATCACGCATTACGAGAACCATCTACTGCACCTGAGGCTCATTGCAGAAGAATTTTTCACCGCTGAATGCAAAGGAGGCGATCGAGTTTCCATGCGGAAACAGTTTTCGTTCCCGCGGAGCTTTTCAGGCAGACTCCAGGGATGATCTCAACCGTGGTTGTCCCCACCGTTGAACCCAAACCGTTGCGAGTCAACGGATGTCACGGCAAAAACAAGCAAGATCCACAGCCATGTCCAATAGGTCAGCAAACTTGAAACCAGCTGCTCAACGTTGGCCAATCGTATGATAAGGCTGATCTTACTTCCATACCTATGGGCCATTCCTTCACTCCCGTGCCCATGGTTGTCCCGTGTAAGAGGGCCCCTGATAGGTGTGCTTGATGCAGGAACCGTACAGGGAACTTCAAGGAGGTATCTGGACATCTGAGAAGCGTTCTCAGTGACTTTGGTGTCGATGTCTTTTGTCCTTCATTCATCAGCTGCTAGTAGACAAAATGAGGTTTTTCAGTGCGATCGTTTCGAGCTTGGTGCTTTCGAAGGGGGTTCTCGCCCAGCAGAATCTTTCTGAGCGACTGCCTAGCTGTGCGGTATGTTTGTGTCACTGTTGCACGGCTAACAGATTCTGACGGGTATCCACAGGCAAAATGCTTCGAAGCTACATTACCCACGAGTAGTTGCTCGCTACCCAGCGACAGCGTCGAAGGCCTGAACTGTCTCTGCGCAGATGTCGATTTTCAAACTGCGATCGCAGCTTGTAATGGAGCCAACTGTACCATGGTCGAATATCTCCAATCGACCAACGAAACTAGAGCAGCGTGTGGCATTCCCGTGCGCGATGATAGTGCGACTATGATCGGTGTCGTTGCGTCTTTCGGGTCGCTGGCTATGGTGATGGTGATCATGAGACTGATCAATCGTGGCCTGTCTCGCGATCGAAAACTCGGATGGGATGACCTTTTGATCGGTTTATCTGGGGTAAGCAAGTTGACTAGCACTCTTGTGCATGGCACTGACGGCTTCGTTAGTTGTGCTCCTTATTCCAAAACATACCTGTATATGTTGGTGAGTCTTTCCAACACCACTCGCTTTCTTGCACTTTAACTGACCTTTCTCGTAGCCGGGTATCTCGGTTTCGGAAGAGACATCTGGGGCATGAAACCCGATAACATCACGCTCAGCTTGAAGGTACTTGAGACCACACTCCTCCCTGCACGTTGAGCTAACACATCTTCAGTATCTGTACGTTACGTACTTCATGTACCAGCTCGTCGAAGGCTTCTGTCAACTCTCTATCCTCGCTTTCTATCTGCGTCTTATAACGTCTAAGTCTACAAAGAAGATCATTTGGGTCCTCATGGTAGTCGTGTCGGGCTTCGCCATAGGGAACACATTCTCCATGCTGCTGCAATGTTGGCCCATACCTTTCTTTTGGGATGGGTGGCGTGGCGAGATGGCCGGAAAATGCACTGTTGACGTGCGACTCTTTGGCTTCATCCGTGGTGCAATTGAGATCGTGCTTGACTTGGTCATCTTGACGCTTCCCCTGCCGATGCTGTCGAAGTTGCAAATGTCAATGAGGAAGAAACTCCAGATCATGTCCATGTTCTGCGTCGGCTTTGTGTACGTATGGGCCGTTCATGTAGAAAATATTGTTGCTAATGAAGCTTTCAGGATCACCATCGTCAGCTGCCTTCGACTCTGGGCTTTGGTTAAGTTTGACCAGAGTACAAACCCGACGTGTAAGTACATGCTTCGAGTAGGCTCTAATCTTTTGTTAACGCGTCGTAGATGACAATGTCTCTGGTGTGTACTGGTGCGTGACAGAAGCGAACCTCTTCGTCATCGTAGCTTGCATGCCGGCAATGCGACCCATCTTCCAAAAGGTCATGCCTGTGATTTTTGGCAGCTCGCAGAACAGTGGATATCAAAATAGCGGTTATCAGAATAACAGTGGTTACGGTCACAGGTCTGGAAAGTCTGGCAACAGCATACCGTTTGGCGTGATCCATAAGTCAATGGACGTAAAGGTACAGCGGGAGGATCGCTCCGAGTCGGATGTTGAACTCATGGACGGCCGGCAGTACCACCATTGAAGGAGCACTGTTCCACTTCAGGCTGGGTCGCGTCTACAATGTCAACGATGGGGAAAAGTATTTCGTATTGGCGCTTAATCAAATGCAGTCCGCTATCACGTTGCCGATCTTGTGCTATCGGGTGTGGGGAAACAAGCTTCCCGAGTGGCGGGGCTGCATTTGGTCCCTCACCCATCTCGGCTCGCGATGCATCGACCCAGTACTACCACGCTCACTGATCACCATACCGACTGAGAAGCAAATTCATTGTACTGTATATTTCATCATTATCGACTTCCCCTCATGATTTCGTTGGCGGTTCTCTTATTTTGCCCAAGCATATCCTAATATCGCGACACCTCTTGTCATGTTGGATTATCAACATCGAAGAGCTCACGCGACTTCTTTCTGTATTAAATGAAATCTGGAATACGCAAAGTAATGCTCGCTGCATAGGTCCAACGTTCGCTAAATCCTTCACCCTAACGTTTCAGATACACGAACCCCTCAGTCCTGGCCCGCGGGTCGCTAATCTGTTTCGACACGCCATGTACCACGACTTCGTAATTTGCGAAGCCTCATTTAAATGTTGGAGCATCTTCAAAGGAGATGTGACCATCCCGTAGACACTCAAATTTTGTCCTTTCACACGCTCATTACCTTCCTCTTTTCGCGCGGCTTGGTCCGTAGATACATTCATTACTGACACCCATTCGTTTCACGCTCGTTGCGCAACTTCTCTCCACGAAAATGGCTTCCCTTGTACCAACAGCGCTACTTGCGTTTTCCGCGCTCGTTGCTCCCATACTCGCCCTCCCACAGCCCATGACCATCTCCGACTCTTCGAAACAGGCAGCTACTCAGCTCTGCGGCACCGACGACAGCATCGTGCTAACAGACACTCCCTGGATCATCTACAACATGTTCTACAACGCCGCCCAATCCAAGGGCACGCAATGCACGAACTACGACCACGTCTCGACATCCTCCAGCGGCAACAAGAACATAGTCTGGAGCAGCGAGACAAACATCGACTTCGTAGAAAGCACGTACGTGAACATTATGCCCACCCTCGTTTCCCCACCAAAGCGCGTCCTAGACTGACACTCACTAGTTCCAACGTCCCCAAAGGCTACTCCTTCATCGGCCTCACGCAGAACCTCGAAACCAAGCTCTCGGCCATACAATCCATCCCCGCAACCTACACCTGGACGCGCACAAACACGACCGCATACAAAGGAAACATCTGCCTCGACTTCATGACGTCTGACACAAAGGGCGACTCGACGTCGTCTTCCGCACAGGAGCTCATGCTCTGGCTATCGTACACGGGCGGGCAGCTGCCTATCGGGTGGCCTACGCCGGTCGGCACGGTGTCGTCGCTGTACGGGACGTCGTGGAAGCTTTACCAGGGTGTGAACGAGGATACAGGCATCACGGTTAGCTCGTTGCTGCCGGATGAGCAGTTTGAGGGGACGTGGGACGGCGATGTGAAGGAGTGGCTTTCGGCGCTGGTCAAGCTTGGGGTTTTTGGGGACGAAACATATGTCAATGTTGGGAATGCGGGGACAGAGATGTTCTATGGGAATGCGGTTGTGAATGCGACAGTGGGGCTGCAGATCAACTTGTAGGAGGAGTGGCGGAGGAGACGTCTTGCTGGAGGCGACGGACAAGCGCGCGGAACGTGTTTTCAGACATGGGAGATAAGGGCGAGTGAGATGAGAATCACGGGAGATGCGTTTAGTGGGGTTACTGTTGGAACCGGTTCTGGACTTGGTTCATTAGAGGGCCGAATTCTCCACTTAGAGACCCAACCGAAATCGCCGGGGCCCCATGTCTAGACCCACACGCGGTACGGAGCAAGTCTGATAGCTTCCTTACGTAGAGCTTTAGAGGACTATCTTCAGGGACCACTCGATGACTAGGGAAGACAATAGGGCCTCACAGTCCGAAGCATCCATGTGCTCTTACAGTATCCATTCCATTCATCAACACAATATTTACCGAATCTATAAATACAGGATATACACAAAAAACCTAAACCATCCAAACCTACGGTCTTACCCTGACAACATCCTCATTCGCACCCTTGTCAATGCCAATGCCAAACACATGCTTCGTCTTCTTTCCCTTCTTATCGCCATACTTCTCATCAAACTTCTTGATCGCATTAAGTGAACTCATATTTTCTGATATACTGGCAGAAATCTCCTGGAGCGCGGCGTCGAAGTGGCGCTTGAAGAGGACTCTTTTTTCAGGGAACTTGTATTCATGGCCGCGAATAAGTTGCGGTGGCTTTGTTTCGTCGGGGATGGGATTGGCGAGGGGTTCAGCGAAGGAGGCAGCTTCTTTCGCAGCTGCTATGGCGGCCTGTTCGTTTTCCTCTTTGACGCAAGCCAACGCTGCGGAGACGGCCAGATTCTTCAAATCGGACCCTGAGTAAAACGGTGTGCGCTTGGCGATATCGTCTAGATCGACCGATGTGTCGAGCTGTTCACCTCTGAGATGGATCTTCAAGATGGCTGCCCTGTCCTTCTCGGTGGGCAGGTCCACTAGCAGTCTCCTTGGTAAACGCCTGATTACCGCATCGTCGAGATCAAACGGCCTGTTTGTAGCGACCATCACGAATACCGAGAGATCGTTCAACCCATCCCACTCCTTCAGGAACTGATTCAATATATCCCGGTGACTTGTGCGTTCCCGGCCGACATCTCGAGACGAGAAAATGGCGTCCGCTTCGTCAAGGAACACGATGCAGGGGGAGAGTTTACGCGCAAGGGAGAAGATGGCAGTGACGTTCTTCTCGCCCTCACCGACGTACTTATCCATGATTTGGCTACCTGATACTTCGAGCACTGTAGATCCACTCTCTTTCGCGACAGCCTTGGCCAGTAGCGTTTTACCTGTGCCTGGAGGCCCGTATAGCAAGGCACCAGATATTTTCTCGGTAGCGAGAACACCATAATTGAAGGCATCTGGTCTCAGCAAAGACAGACTTGTGAGGGTGCGGATGGAATCAATGGTATCCGATGGAACGTGGATCTGGTCGAAAGTAGTCTTGATCTGGTTGGGGTTGGCGATGCCAGGCATTAAACGTTTCTCATGCTTATTGGCGTTCGCCGAAACCTTTTCAAGTTTTCTTTCGAGATCACGGTCACGATCATTAGTTGATGATGTGTTCTTCAACTTCATCCCAAATGTTTCTTCCATCCTTCGATGCATGCGCCCCGATAGAGAATCGTCAACTGAGCGAGAGCGAATAGCTTCGCGCTTGATGTGTTCGAACTTGAACTGGTCGCTGACTTGTAGCATGCTTATCGCAAGGGCGACGTGCGCGCTGGTTAGGTGTTCGCTAGCAGGATCCGTAGTATACAAGCCTAACGCGGTCAAACTTATGCGATGCACCTCGTCATACGTAAGAACCTTGCCGAGAGTATGACTCGAGATGCCGGCAAGTGCTGGACCAGCACGACTACTATCCTCTGTTTCCCTCGCCGATAACTGTTGCGCTGCCACTGGATCTAGACGTCGTAGCATGTCGAATATATGACGAACATTGATCTTTCGATACTTCGCCGTCTCTCTTAAGGTTATACTGGCTGACATATTTCCGGCCAGTTTGGGCGTGTTACCCGCCTTCTCAACAGGCACAACAATGGTTCTGTAGAAACCAGCTTCACCCTCAGACTGTAAGTTCTGGACGCCGCTCTTCGAAAACTCGGGAGTAAGATCTGCGGAGGAGGTGCTGCCAACAATCATGATGCGTTCTCCCGCCACTCTTCGCTTGCGTACTATTTCTTCAAGCTTTTGTATGACTCTGCCTCCGTAGTGTGTAGCGTTAAGCTCTTTGTAGTCGGGGACATGTATAATCTTGGCATTGCCGGAAGCTTTTGCAGTGGTTGCTGTAGTAGAACCAACATTGACTGAAAGGCTGAACTCTGGTAGCGCCTTACTGGGCAGAACGGCATCAATTGGTATTTTATCGCTTGTGGATGCCGACGTCATCAAGGAGCTGAAGAAACTCGGTCCTGGTGCGCTTGGCCCTTGCTCGTTGGTGCTGGGAACTGGGGCAGGAGGGTTCGAACTCGGGTGAGATGGATTCTGGTTTCGCTTGGTCTCAGAAGCGTCGATCAAATGCTCAAGGACGTTCGCGATCTTCATGTCTTCTAGCTGGGACTCGGCTTGCGTCTGTGAGCGTGTCTGTATTTCGGCAGCAGAGGTGGGGTCTTGAGTGGGCGAGTTTAGAGCTTTGATGGCACTTGTGAGGGCATTGGGAAGGATAATGGAAATGGGCATCTTCATTCCTGCAGTCCCGGGTGGTTTAGGGAACATGGAAGAAAATGCTGAAGGCGATGGCGTCGCATCCTCTTGCTCGTCGGCAAAGTCGTCTCTGCCCGTTTCATCGAGGAAATCGTCGCTTTCAAGATCCAAACTGAGCCGGTACGTTTCGTATGCCAGAGACCGAATGGAATGCGGCGACGGATCTGGCAAGTCGCCCAGGTAGTTGCCGGCTATCTCGGCAAGGTCTTGTGCGTGCAGTGTTACGATGTCGGCTCCTTGCTCGCGTGCAATTGCTGCCAAAGAATCACTCAATTCCTTATCTCTAAAATTTGACGGGCAATGCAGGATTAGATTGGTCTTGGCCGCTGGGAATGAGTCGCTAGACGCAGGCGGAGAGGCGGAGAGGCAGGCTGCGATTGTGGCACCGATCTCTGCTCGCACAACAGGAGGCACGTATCCTGTACGATACCTACTAAGAAGATGCGGAAGCCCAAAGTCGTTGGGTGGCTCAAGACGATCACTCACACGCTCGAGCCTTTTGGTATCTTCGGCACCTAGTTTTCCGGCTTGACGGGCGAGATTGAGGTGATGATGAGCATTCAAGATCTCCGCATTATCAATATCCAGCTTCCGTTTTATCTTGACTGGATCTTGCAAGAGGTGTTCCTTCTGCAGCCAGTACCGTATGTTTGTGCGGGAGACAGCACCATCACCGCCAGTTTCCAAATCATACAACACTTCTTCGCTATCCGGCAGTCCCAAACTTATCGCCCATTGCCGCACAAAGCGCCTCTTCTCCTCGTTGCCCAAAGTGCCGGTCCATGCCTCGAAGAGGAATTCAGACAGCAGCTGGACGGCCACGCCCGGCGCATGTATGGGAATCGAGCACTTTGCAGATTGTTCGGCTGCTTGGTGCTTTAACTCGAGGATGAAGTGGCGCAGAGGCTCGTCGGCCGGGATGTCGTCGCTGAGTCGGACGCACTCGTGTATAAACCAGTCCGGCACGACCACGGGCGGAAGGTCCTGAGCGCGATTCCTTCGCTGTGAACGACGCAGAGCCGACGAGTATCGGCGCGTCATCTCCCTTGAACGCTGGAGCTTTTGTGCGAGGAGATCGGCATCCTCGGCGGGCTCTCCGTTGTCTGCCCGCGCGGCGGGTCCCTCCTCTTTCTTGCGCTCTCCATCCTTAGCATCGGCAGGTTTGCTGTCGGGGTCTGCGGGCGGATTGTTGTCTTGTGCGAGGCTTCTCGACGTGTGGAATGCGCGCGTGCGTATGGGCGGGTGTGGATAGCGGCGATGCGAGATGAAACGTGCTGGAGGCCTTCGGTGTGACGCTCGCAGGCCGGATCGGAGTGCGCCGTACATACGGAAGGAGGCCAAATAAACTCCTAGGGCGACTTCCAGAAGGTCGCAGGCTGAGTGCAGAGGGCAATGGCCGATGTCGCGTTGGCCTGGAGCCGTAACTTTTCCTTCAATGTTTGCCGTTCGTATCCTTGCAATGCCAAGCCTCCGATGCACTTGCGGTCTGGCAACCTTGACCCTGATTTGCCACCGTCACACATTCACTATTGCTCATCTCTGGGCCGCATGTACATTTCGGTATCTTCCATCTTACTCAAGGGATCTAGTCTTCTACTGCCAACCTCCGAGACAACCATAAATCTTGGATGGAGGTAGGATCATTGCGATCAAGTCTTCCTCTCCTCATATTTTACGATACCTAGTTGCGATGGCTCGAAGAATCTATCCCTGGTTTTCCATCTGAGCAATAACACGAAGCTCAAATTGCGCGAGCAAATCTACAATATCGACTGAAAGTCGATGCCTTATTGTTCAGCGGACTTGTCAAACCACTTCCAATACTGCTCCCAGGATGCAAATCCGTTCTCAAAAGATACTCTAGAGCGACTCCAATAGAGCAATCCCAAATAGCGTGCCTTCTTGATGCAGATATTCGCCTGAGGATGGTAGGGGTACCGGTAAGCCGGGGGCTGTGCTGCACTCACCGGTCTCGTCCTTGACAACCACGCCACAATTCAGCCTATGCTATATTATACACGCACGCTTACACCTAGCTCGCCACTGATACAAACCGCTCTCAAGGCATCCTTCTCAATAAATATTCTATGTGGTCGCATCCGGATTTTGGTGGATTAGCTTGAGGCCGTGATATCTTAGCCTGGCGGCGAGATGGGCGATGTTCTGGCGGCAAAGGCTCTAGTAGAGAAGATTCGCGAAGAGAACACGCCTGTAGCGAATTCAACCATCGAGAATTTCATGCATAAATCGTTGGAAATGTATTTCCGCCATCTACTCCACGTCTTATCCGGGCTAACAATGGTGTAAGCGTAGCAGAGCAGCTCAACACAAAAACGACTCATTTTCTTCTTGAACTGATTCAAAATGCCGACGACAATCAGTACTCAACTCCAACGCCTACTCTACGCATTACCTATCAACCAGGATATCTGCGCTTGGATTGTAACGAGATCGGATTCACAGAAAAGAATGTCGAGGCCATATGCAGTCTTGGAAGGAGTACCAAAAGTGGATCTGCCCAGACCACAGGAGAGAAGGGTATCGGCTTCAAGTCCGTGTTCAGGGTAGCGGATACAGTGTGGATACACTCTCGAAACTACAATTTCAAACTGGATACCCGGCAAGACAGGATGTTGGGAATGATTTCACCGCGCTGGGACGCATTCCCGCAGCCAACAGAACCGGACCATACGTCTTTCTATCTGCGATTGTCCGAGAAAATTGATGAAGGTTCGCTAATTGACGAGATAGCTTCGCTCGACTTAACCCTTCTCACCTTCCTTCGTCGGCTGAGACAGATCGACCTCACGGTAATTCAGAAAGATGGTGCAACGTGGTCAGACCGACTTGTTCGAAATGCACAGGTGGAAGGTGCTCGAAGCATAGTCGGACTTTCCCGGAACGGAACGAATATCGAGTACTTTACGACTCAGTTCATTATCAACAACCTCCCCTCAGAACCAAAGAGACTTCACGTTTCCCAATCGGATATTGTACTGGGGTTTCCAATCCCGGAAATTGGTAAAAGACTCGACTTGGACGCTCAATATGTTTACGCTTGCCTACCCATAAGGAATTATGATCTTCCAGTAAGCACGTGTATTCTATCGAGAAGCACATCATTCTCACTATCAAATCAGTTCATGGTACAAGCGGACTTCCTATTAACCTCCAATCGCGAGGATATCGCCCCTTCGTCCCCATGGAACGATACATTACTACGATCGATCACCGAAGCATTTGTATTTTCCATATATCATCTTAATTACGGAATGATGCGTTACCACTGGCCACACTATGTGCCAACAACCGACGCTTTACCACCGTTCGATGACTTGAAGGAACAGATCGTTCTAGAGCTATCTGAGCAGCCCATCATCGAGTCCTACGCAAATACCTTGTGTCCTGCAACTTCGTTGACTGTTGTTCCACACTATTTCAAAGATGCCACGGGGGTCCCTCTAACTCTTAGCTCATCATCAAAATCCCGCTACCTTTCTCCGCAGTATCCTGAATGGGAGGTCGAAGCTTTGATTCGACTAGGCGTAAGACGCCAATCAATAGCTGACTTTCTCGATGATCTCAAGTTACTAGAAGATGAGTTCCACACGAATACAGCAACTTGGCACTCGCAGCTCGCCACGGCACTATTGCCACTTACGGCAGATAACGAATACGAAAAATGGTTTCAAGAGATGAAAATAATCCCCTTACAAAATGGACAGTGGACCAACGCACGTGATCATAAGGTATACTTCTCAGACGATTCGGATGGTCTTAGTATCCCCAGCGGCGTTGAGATGCTCATTGTTGAGAAGACTGCTGCGGAAGATGAAGCACGGAGAAGACTATACGAGCACCTGGGAGTCAGACCTCGCAACGCATCAGAAATCGGCGCAGCGATTGTCCATATGCATGCCTCCATCGTAAATCCGCCTTTTCTGCCTTTGCGGTTGAAACCAGAGCAATTAGTAGCGCACGCTTTATATCTGTTTCAGTCATCCTGGCGACCATCAAAAGCCGTCCCCTTTTGTTTCGTTACCACCAAAGGAAAACAATTTCCAGGAAATCTCTTGTACGCTCGAAAACCTGAGACAAAGGACACCGCCCTACAGCGCGTCTACGGTCTGTTACGAAGCAAGTTTGATTTCCTTCATGATGACTACACAACCGCAAATCCCAAAGCAGACGAAAAGTGGTATGAATGGTTGTCCGCCTGTTTCGACGTGGCTACGCTTCCCAGAATTGTCCAGGAATCATCACTAGGAAAGGGCGACTTCAGACTGTCTCAAGACATCACACATTTGTTTGCGCAAGATCGATCTTCAGATACGCTCCAGGTCTTGCGTGAGCACTGGAGCTACTACTCAAAATGGATCGAGGATGATGCAACGCAAGTGGTGACAGCAGACGCTAGGAAGCGAACGAGGAAGGCGATTGGTGCACTGACTGTGTTTTGCCAGGATGGGAAAGTCGCTTTCCTCAGAGATACCGTCTTGCCTACACTAGATCAAGAGGTCGAGTCATACCGAGTCCTTCCAGTTCTCGCGATATCAGATCCTGAGAACCCTCGTTGGAGATTTTTGTCGTACTTTGGTGTCGCGGTATACACCGATGTGTCGTATTACATACGTTCGCTAGAGTGTCTCAAACACACAAATCCGGACAAATATCTCTTGGTACATATCTACGAAAAGATCCAGGCATTGTACGATGGAAAAGAGAAGGTCATCAGGTAAGTATAACCCTCCCAGCGATCACTCAGGCTCATTTCTTCTTCAGAGAGACCTTCGGGAAAAAGGATTTACTGTTTCTCCCAGCAGCTCAGGGTCATATAGTTCCGGAGCAAACAAATGTCAACTTTGGTTGCGGTTCCCCTTACGCTGACTGGATTGACACCAAAGAAGCAATCAACAAGAGAACGCTACTTGAAGCAGAGTATCCAAGCTGTAAGACGTTCCTCAAGTGTCTACTGCTGTGTGGAGAAGGTGAGTTGGATGAGTTGATTGCAAAGATGGTTCTGTTCACGACATCGACTCCTTTGGCCGATATTGTGCAGGTTTACCTGGACCTGAACATGTTGATTAAGAAGATGAGCCCGAACAAAGCACGCGCGGCGCTAAGACCGATACTGGATTGTAAGATATTGCCGGTCTTCACATCTGAAGAGAAGGATACATTCGACCTGCTTAGTGCCAGTACCGACACGAAGGTTTATGTCGGGGACCGCGAACATTTGATCGACAGTTTTCGTGGCATTTTGGATATTCTTGCTTTCAATAGTGAGCAGGTGTCGGCTATGAAGGAGCTCATGCCCTTTCTCAAACTTGACTCACGCTTGCTTTCACACTTGGTCAAAAGCGAGGCAAGTCCACACGGAAGCATCAATGTTAACGAGGGTTACACTTCGTTTTTGGAAAGACGCGCAGATTTCATAAAATCGTCAGTATCTATTTCTTCGCCTTCCTGGATGGAGTCCACTTTAAAACTTGGTTCGTGCTGCTGATGTGCCAATAGACTTATCCCACAAGATCGACCAGATCGAGCTGCCCTCTGTGCCCAAATTGAAAACCCAGAGGCTGCCGTTGCCTCCAAGATCGTTATCTCCTATAGCATGCGAGTATCCAGCGAAGTAATTTGTGGACGACAAAGCTCGGGTCAAGTGGCGCTTGAGACGGAAGCAACCAAGTTGAAACTGTTTCTCACCGAAAGATGTATAACTAAGAAAACTCCTAATGTGGAACTAATTCAGTTGATCAACCAACATTGCGGAATTATCGATGCCACTCATCAAGTGTTGTTGAGCATCGCTTTAAGCAGCACTGATGTGAACGAAATCCAAAAAGCGTTTTTGCAGCATGGAATACATGTAATCGTCCCCCCTGTGCGTAAGAGTACGCGTACACCTTCCCCTGACCCCTTTCTAGTTGAAACTGACGAGAATAGAGGACCTTAACCGAAGATATGCGGCAAGTTCTTTCGAGCTCTGCACAATTAGATCGCCATTCACCGACTTTTACACACGGTCTCGATTGGACCTCATCGATGGAGAGTATAACGAAAGGTTAGACGGCTTCAGGACAGTTAACATCGAAAGTCTTGATCCGGTTGAACGGCGTAAATGGCGATCCCGCGGTACCAGACAGCGGCGGGATCCGACGCAAAGACGAGGATTGCCATTTTGGGGCAAAATCAAGTCAGACCAAGCACTCCAGGAACATAGAGTATCAGAGATAGAAGACTCCCCTGAGACTCATGATAACGAACGGCTTCGGCTCAAATTTGCAGGTGAAGCTATTGTACGTCAATGAGTGATTCTAAGGTTATGGCTGCTGACATTACTGCAGGTAGATAGGTTTCTGAGTAAGCACTTGGGCCGGGCTTACATTCCTGAAGAGCATTGGACCAGTACTATTCGCTGTCGAGCGGGATACGGCAACCCAAAACTTGCAGATCTTCCTGCATTTACGCTTACAAGCGAGGCTTCTCAGAGATTTACTTGTGTTTTGAAAGATCATGGGAAGATGAATTCTGCACCTTCGCAAGCGACGGTACCTACTTACCATTGCGAGATTGGTGTTACAGCGGGATGCCAGTATGAAGGCTTTTCCGTCGAGGTTCCATCGCTTGACCGTGTAAGCTATTTCACTCTCCATAATACGTTTCTTGGTCTTTCTCGTTTCATTCTCTACATACACCAGTTTGCTGAACGTTTTAGATGCGCAAATTCCGCTGCGAAGGGAAGATTCGGCAAGAGTGTGAAGACATCAGTATCCTGATTCGAGTCAGTAATGTGTACTCCAAGCCAGTTGTCGACATTTTTACGGATCCCTGGGGCTTGGTTAATTCCAAGGACCTTCACTTTACAGGTCGCCTAAAGCTGAAGGCCGAATTACGATCTACTCAGTCTTTAACACCTGCCCTCACCACCAATGAGTGTGATTCAAGCACTGGGATGTCCGACAAGCGTTGTGTCCCAAAGTTGAAATACCCATCACCTAGCATGAGAGATATCGATGTAAAGGTGTTCTCTAGTTACGCTAACAGATACAAAACACTTCAAGACAAAGATATCCGCTTGCTTAGTCTGTTCCCCGCTCAAGATAATCACTGCGCCTTACGAGGTATGATTATGCACGTACCAATTGCGTATGCTAGAGATTTTAGAGCTTTGTCGTACGTTTGGGGAACGGAACTCCTCGAAGACGCATTGAACACGACATCTGGACGGTTGAAGATTACCAAGTCGCTCGCATCCGCACTACGAAACATACGACAAAAAGACTACCCCATTCTCTTGTGGGTCGACGCTATCTGCATCAATCAGAAGAACGACGAGGAAAAAGAGAGCCAAATTCGGCTTCTGCCTCACATTTTTCAAGCAGCAATGTCCACCCTAGCATACCTAGGTGAAGAGGACTTCAAGGGCCGTGCTATCGAAACTCTGATGCAGATCGCAGCCCAAGCATCCTTGCCCGATTCAAACACAAAGTCTCAAGAAGGCACAGCAGAGACTGAAGATTCTGATGATCAATGGCCAAAAGATCTGCGTCGTATTCCATCTTCATGGGAAACAAAATCAATTCCCCCACCTGATGACCCGATCTGGAAAGATATTACAAGGTTCCTTGAAGATCCCTGGTTTGAAAGAAGCTGGGTGGTACAAGAGGTGGTTCAATCAGGCAGTATACGCCTCCTCTGCGGCGAATGGATGGTGGAGTGGAACCAATTGTTTACCGCTGTTAGAATCATCCAACAGCAACTTGACTTGTCAAACGAGTATGGCAATTTTGGTACCCCATGGAGCAATTTTCTCACGCTAGCCGACACTCGCGAATGGGAGGCCAGGCAATCTCGAAACGCACTGATTTATTTGCTTGAAGCATTCAGACACACTCAATCTACCAAAACGCGAGACAGATTTTTCGCTCTCTTGGGATTTTCTGCCGATAGTGAGAACCCTGATTTTGCACCAGACTATAAAGAATCTTTGGAGACTATCGTGCTTCGGTTCGCACGAGCATTCGTGCAACAAGGCAAGGTTATGTTGCTCCTCTATCGCGCTGGACATACTGCAATTGCTGTGAAAGACCCTGGTCGTTTCCCTTCATGGATACCTGACTGGACCAAACCACGACCACCTTGCTTGTGGACGTCATCGAACCGAGGCGTTCAATTCTCTGCATCTTGGGTAGCAGAACCAGAAGTCTACGAAACTGTAGTTGCTCGTGATTGCGAACTTGCGTTGTGGGGAAGCACACTGGACAAGGTAAAAGAAGTGTCTCATTCGACTTGCACTGAAAAAGAATTATATGAATACCTGAAGGAGGTCGATGACATGGTAGAATCCCTCGATTCTAGCGTGTACGGTGATAAGAAACAAGAGTTGAAATGGAAGGTACCTATTGCGGATGCAAAATACCCACAGACGATGAAGGATTTTGGGATTGGGCTTTACGAGTCCTACCAAGCACTGAGACAAGGCCTTATCCACGAGAGATCGTTAGAAATACAAGCGTCTTGGAAGGCGCTATGTCGCGTGATTTCCGAAGTCGAAGAGACTCAAGAAGAGACAAGAGGCAGCACATTGTCAGCCAAGATCTCATGTTGTGATCGCAGCAGAAATTATAAGCAAGCGATGTTCGAATTGTTGTTGGGGTGGCGCTTTTTTACAACGGAGAAGGGTTATGTTGGTGTAGGGCCCCCCGCTACGAAGAGAGGAGATACTATTGTAATTTTGGATGGGGGTGCTGTGCCATTTTTGGTACGCGATTTCTATACACCAACTTTCGTGGAAGGTGATAGTGAGACTGTGGAGGAGACATTGTACAAGCTGGTTGGCGAATGCTACGTTCATGGGTTAATGAAAGGAGAAGGAGAACTAGTGGAAGGGAGAATGGAAGGCTGGGTGTGTCTGCTCTGAGGTTAGAGGGGGGATGTTTGTGTCTCTGTTCATTGGGCTCCATTTGTAACGAGGCTGGGGACTAACTGATCATATCAAGCCTTAGGGGCTCAGTTGGGCTATGATCGTCAGGAGCTCAAACGAGTAGGATCTTGG
>JACVRA010000581.1:315-15250 GCA_019828545.1 Paracamarosporium sp. OC-R06-R3 | reverse complement strand
AACCACATATCTTGCTTATCAAAATATGCCCACAGCTTGAGCAACTGGGCTGATGCCGCATTCTGTTTTTGAATTCGATCGAAGGTGACCTGCCATGTTGTGTATAGCGAGCGGTCTTCGTAAGAGTTTAATTGTGGGCTCGTCTTCTGGAGTTTCAACCAGGATGCCTCGTATAGCCGAAGATATTCCGCGAAGCTAGTCGTCACGTGCTCAAGGTAAGCCCCGGCTGTGGAGAGAGCAAGTGGTAAGCCGTCCAGCTTCATAACAAGCGCTTTTGCGTCAGGATCTATCTTGTCAGCTCTGTTTGAATTATCTCGTGCCTCAGGAACATACCGTCATTGATGTCTCCTCTTCTAGACATGTTTGATAAGATCTTGAGCCCATCCTCAAGGCTTGTCAACTTCTGAATTTGAAGACGCCGCCCTTGGGTCACATTTGCTGACCGCGTCGTGATGATTACCGAGCCCTGGTCACTTTCTGGTAGATATTGACGCACATCCACTGTCGAGCGGTCGAAATAGTTAGCGGTTCGGGGATTGTCGTAGTTGTCATAAACCATTAGCCAACACGTATTGTCATGGAGATTAAGCCAGGTTTTGACTGCACTAACTACTCGGTTAAGGTCTCCTTCCAAGTCCACGTTACGAAGTAATTTAGTCGAAGGGTGACGCGTCAGGATTTGCTGAGCGATGTCGCGAAAGCTGAGCCGGAGAGAGTCTTCATCGTTCGCATTTAGCCAGAATATTGCTGTGTACTTCTCTTTATGCTTTCTGATGTATTTGATCGCTAGCTGGGTCTTTCCAATCCCTCCAAGTCCGTGCAGAACTACCGCTACTCGGCTAGTACGACCATGACCATAAAGTAGCTCATGCATTTTTGACAGCTCCTCCTCTCTAGCCACAAATTGTGCAGCTTCAGGGATCGATGCGAGGTTGAGCCGGACGGCATATCGTTCGAAATCAACACCTATGCTAGTCAGTCTATTGCTTCAATTAATTAGCACATCTAGGCAGAGGTCTAATCACCCTTGTACAACTTGTAGATCTCTTCCTCCAGCCGCCGGAATGCTTGATCCCTTCTCTCTCCATAGATCAGTGCCATAGAAACATCGAAAATCCCGAGTAAACAGTAGGCTTCATCCTCTTCAATCGTAGTATTACGGCGCTCTGCCCAGGACCTCCGCTCCTTGATGCTAAAACTTGACAGTGCTTCGCCTTGAAGAGCGTTCTTTGCAATGCCAGTAATCTCGTGTATCTCAGACGCTAGCGATAACTTGCTCCCAAGTCGCCCACCCTCTGAGCCAAAGAAGTCAACCAGCCTTGGTGCGATGAGCTCTTGAAGCGTCCAGCCTCGAGTAAACCACCGACTCGTCCTAAATGCCTCCTTCCATACCCTTTCATCGTCCACACTATCAGCTTTGGAGACATCTGAAAGGTAGACATAGCAGCGCACGGCGTTCTGATACCACCGAAACATAGAGTTGATCGCCGCGCTAAGTTCGACCGCGTTCTTTTTGTCGATGCAGCAGGTGTCTATCCAAAAGTACTGCAGTCCATCAGCTGCGGCCTGCTTTACGCAGAACTGTATTTTCTTCCACCCAGCCTTGCTAACAGCCTTGCTAATGTCCGCGTTGTCTTCCATGTCTTGGAAAACGACCTCCTCCTCTCCCCAAGTATGCGAGAGTATTGCGTATGCAGGAACATCGCTGCTAGTCGTTTCGCGAAAGACGATGCCGCCGTCTGGTTTGCGCTGCAAGAGACGTATGAGAGCCATGGCTATGGGTCGTATGCGATCTCATGGCACGCGCGACACGTGTGGCTCGTTCGGTTTGTTCGGTACATCAGCGCAAGGCATTCGGAAGTCGACAAAACGGAAGAAGGCGTCGAAGGACGAAAGGTGATAAGGCGGCACAGTAGTAGTTGTACGCGCTGCCCACCAGGCTGCATCGTGGCGCAGGCTGACTGGTGAGGCGACGCTCATGTCGCTTGAACGTCATTGGGAGCCTTTGGCACAGCACCAAACCCCGATGCAGACTATCTTGCAAACAATACGGAAGTAAAGCAACGAAAGTGCAACATGCCTAAGTAGTACCACAGGTGAACTAGTCGTGGACTTGGCTTGCCCTGCTGGTGTGGCTTATGTCATCTAGTCCCGTGACCTGTGGCTGGTGTCCAAATAGAATACTGAGTAAGCTTGATGTAGATTCCGCGCTAAGAAGCCATAACGCTTCCTCTCACGGAGAAACTTTTAGGACTTATATTACTACAGTTTGGAAAGTATAAAGTGTCTTGAGAGCATTCTGTATTGATGCTACAACAGTTAAAAGACTCCGAAAGGAATTAAAATAGCTCCTATTGCAGAGTAGCAGGGGTGGGAAGTTGATGATGCTGCAGACGGATACGAGTAATGATCGACAGCACGATCATGGTGTTGTATTTTTGGGTTCTAAGTTGATAATTAGGGATGAACGTAAGAACTATGCTTATGGTTTGAACATAGTTTTGGGAAACTGTGGGGTGAATGATAAATTGTTGTTGTGGATTTTCCATGTCTGCACAGGGGGTTTTCCGTCACGTAGGGGGGAACGTTATATCTGCAAACATTCTGCTCACTACTTGTGTTTTGTAACATTGTCGCTTGGGGCTCTAACATGAATTAAATACTTATAGCTAATTACCAATACTCCAACGGAAGCAACACTTTTCTATATCAGTTTTGCAAACCATTTATCCCTTGGAATCATAATTAGCCACGATAATCCTAATATTGAGTTGAAGTTAGGCCATCTAATCGAAATTGAGGTGAGTTAGGTTAACTAATTAAATTACTACTCAGACTACGTGATGCTATCATAAAAGGAGCAATTAAAAACAACGTCAGTTTTGACATTACATCATACCCTTACTACACCCTTTGCAGATTGCACCTCGCTAGACAGCTGCCTACGTCTTGTGCCAGATTCGCTGGGATTGTTTTCTTGAACGTTTCAATGTTGGTGCCATCAATAGTGTTTGGTGCGCCAAGGGTGGCATTTACCACTGCTGCATTCAAACCGAAAAAGTTCTGGGCCATCTGACTTGTTCCAGGATTGTTAGAGTTCAAAGATGCAATAAAAACGGCCCGATCACATCCATCATTGAACTGCCAGTGTATGCTCCCTTGAGGGAATACCGTGCCTTGAAACTTTTTCAAGGTTGCCGAAAGCTCCTGGTTCTGCCCAGGCTCGACCAGGCCGTTCTCTAAGATAGATCCAAATCTGAGATTCGATCCCTCAACAAGAGTAAGAAACTCTGCTGCACGGGGATGAATGTGAGGTGTGTTGATGCCGCACGGTTCAAGAAAGACGACAGTTGTGCTAATGTCTAGCCCAGTGGAGAAAGGATAGGTTTCGATGGTCTATATAAGTCAGTCAAATAGTGGCTGCAAGCTTGTTTAACACTTGCTGATGACTTAGAAGCTCCACCCATCGCACCCTGAACTGGTGAAGCCCCGTTGAAGTCGAAAACAAGAAGCTTATTCAGGTCTTCCCCAGTACGGAGCTTCCCTTCTTCGACGAGCAGCCGTCGAAAGCGCTCAATGGCTGTGGGCGCTGAAAGGAGGTCATTGTAGAGTTGGGCACTCGCATCTGTACCCGCAGTAGCATCGGGCTGAGCAACCGAGCTCGAAGTGCAGCTGGGATTCTGAGGGTAGGCTTGAGCGGCGCCGCTGACTGCAAGCGCAAGAAGTGCCACAGTGAAGGTTTGCATTGTAACAATTCGAGTATAAGACGATGATTAATAGGTAGATTTGTAGTGATGTTTGTAGAATGGAAGGGAGCGCAGCTAATGTATTTATGCTTTTGTGCAATGCTATTTTAAGATCGTGTCTCAGTCCACTATCTGGGACCCTCACCAGAAAATGGTCCCTTTACCTGTTTTATAGCGATCTAACTTCGCGGTACACGTTTTACAACTGCAAGTTTACCGATTCTCTATTTCAAACCATGCCTAGTGGAAAGACTAATCAAGGCATGATTCTACGTGAATTCTGGGACTATCCTAGCACTTCTCGTCTGTGAACAGCTTGTAGGAACAGTAGCTTTCTTTGCCTCTGCTTGCGCTAAGTCGATTTTCGAAATGACTCTATCTCGGTGGAGTGAAGAGGTCGGATTCTGGTTATTCTCATTTAGACTACTATACCGCAAGGTATGTTTGTCTTGTGTTTTCCTCCACTAAACGGTCGACATAGCTTTAGAAGCTCTTCAATACAGATTTCTTAATAGTACTATATCGTGATAGTTCTATTAATAAATGGTTTTTTATAGTAGTTCAGTGCTGAGATAGGCTCACGTGCTTGAAGGCTATAATTGTCTGCAATCTGGGACCCAAAACAAAGAGGACACATTAGAAAAAGATGGCATGGCGTGAAAATCACTCCTCTAATTCTTTTGAGCATCGTAACATGCGATGTTAAGTTTATAATTTACGCTTCTCTCTCAACGCCTTATGTTCAAATATAATCTAGAAAGCAGGTTAAGATCATCTTCAATTTGTATTAATAACCACTGTAATCTACCCAATCATGTTTCACTCAAAACGAAGCAAGGTTACGGTAGAGACGAGTCCCGGGAAGACGTCATCTAAAGAAACCCCTATCAACTTTCGCGTTGCCAGTAAGGAAGATCCTACCACGGGTGAAGAAATGCACACAAGGCCCCAAGCCTTCAGGATTCCTACACCGCGTCTGGCAGAGATGATCGAGCAAAAGACGTGGGAGAACAGTCAGCTCAGACAGGAACTCGCTTACCTCAAGAAAAAGCATGGAGCTAGTGCTTATCTGATTAAGGAAGTTGAGCTGGTGACAAATTCCCTCCATGAAATGCTACTTAACTTCCACAGGCTAAATACGGAAGCAGATGAGATGGTTAATAACGAAGAAGCCTAGGATATCCACTGAATATTGAGATGTTCTAATCATGAATAGAGTTATCTGTTGAATGGACTCTATTAGTCCTACATATCATGATATGACAGGATAGAGCTTGTACGATTGTACGGGTGAGAAAAGGGTCTGTATTCTATTCAGGTCTTATCTGTCTTTCTATCGTACGGAGGAAAAGGGGTGACATTGATTTGATCCTCGTGCACGGTGGCCATGTCCCGTGCCCCTGCCCTGTGCGGTATCCCGCGACCGCCGCCACTTGATTTAAAACATTTAGTAGCTGCCCGTACTACGTACGGACATTATCACTACTATATCAGCTTTTCGACACTGTCGTCATCTCTTTCACTATTCTTCGAAGAAACAGGAAGCGAGAAAGGGGAAAGTGTAACTTGATGAAGATCCTTACCGTTATTCTTCAAGATGCACAATCTAAAGTAATAAAGAACAGCAGCACACTTTAATGCATTCAGGATACCTAGACTATTTTATGTACCAAGAGTACCCAGACTCAATGACCATTTTTATCAATTTGATCACCCCGAGGCTACCTACCGGTGTAACTTATGCTAGAAGAAGTTTAAAGATGCATTAATACCGCCGGCTAAATATCCGATGTGTTAGCGGTACTGTATCGGGTTGTCATTTAGTCTTATATTTTAGCAAGTGACTTTTCTCTCGTGGCATCCATGTAGCATCTTTTGCGGTGGAAAAGAAATTTGAAAAAGAAAAATTAACCCTACCACAGTCACCGCTGTCTTTAGTAAGTACCTAATTATACGGTAACTCTTCCATGTAGCTTTAGATTACAGTGACTATGACCGACATCCAACCCAATGGAATCTGGAGGCAGCCCTCACGTCTCACCGATGACATCTCAGTAGCTCAGGTCCTAACGCATGAGCGGAATTTCGACTATAGACCCTCTCTCGCAACCCAAAGTAGCTTATTCACTATGGGAAACCCATAACGAGCTTTCAATAATCGCCATTTATAAAGCAGGTGAGCTCTATCCTAATCCCAAGTGGTGGACTGCTGACAAGCAGAGCTACACAGGACGCAATTATACAGCACGTAGTGCTTAGTTATGCTTTGGAGCCTAAGGCCTACCTGCCTGGTCCAAACCCGGCTCAACAACAACTTAATCCTAAGTGGTTCCCTGCTAGGCCATGATGCGACGGATATGAAACTCCATCATCCTAAGTGGCCTATTATCAGCCCCATGAGTAAGCCGCGTGAACACTTAATCAAGGATGTCGATGCACTTCTACGCTCATGGGTTTAGCTTTCAAGCGAGAAACAACTAAGCCCTGTTAAACAGCCTTAGCGGCTACCAAATGAATCGCTTCCCATGATAAAGCAGTAGACAGTAGATAGTCAGTCTAGTACCCTGACAACTAACACCATGTAATAGCATGTGGTGGCAGAAAATAGCTTACAAGTTGTGAAACTATAGTACCATGCTTATTTACATCAGTGTATGAATTCATGTTACGGATTATATGTGTAGTCAATTGATCGCCTGAATCACTCTACAGTTTTCTACCTCGATAAGTCTACAATGTTGCTGATATCACTCACCTACGATTCAGTCCTGATCACAGCTGTCCGGGCCTGTTGTGTACCAAATCGTACGCAAAAGTTATTTGGCGTCCCAATACTGATATATAGTTGGAACCTTGCACTAAGCGGACTAAAGAACGGCAATTCTAGACCAGTAAGATTACGGGTCCTGTCCCATGTTCACAGAAACGTCATTCTTTGGCAACTAGGCAGCAGTCCTGGAAGAAGTAATGTACAAGAAACGACTTTTGGTAAGCTAGACTCATGGCCAACCTTGAGGCTCGTCAGGTTTGCTCTTCTAACGCCTGATATATCAGTCCTTCCATGCCGGCAACGAAATCGGTCCATGCTATGTCTCCAAAGGGAAAGAAGTTTGCCGTCATAACTACAACAATCCCTTTCTGACCATCGATCCAAAACTCTGTACTGGGTGCTCCATACCAATATACACTACCTTTACTCCGTCCCTTCAGCCCGTTTTTGAGTTTTCTATCGGCGCCTTGCACTGCACAACCAAGGCCAAAGCTACCTTCGGGGTCCAAATGATCTTCCTGCAGATCTACAGGCCTGATCACTGAGAGGTTAGTGCTAGAGACACTGCCCCATCCAGCTTTCAGAGGTTCTGGTAACTGTATCTTTGCAATCTCTTCTGTGCTTTCGGCAGATAGAATTCGATTTCTGCTTACAGGGTCCTAGATTCCATGCAATTAGTCAGTTCTTCTTTCAATATACGACGAAACGAAACAGAGATAAACTCACCACACCACCATTCTGTGGTAAGAGGATACTTAATATGCGTCCTAAATCTGCGACGCATGACACTACTCCCATGGCTCCGGTTTGTACGTGATAGTGTCCTGTGGGCCACATATCGTCCCTTCTGACCTTCTGTTGGGGCGTTGTTTCAAGATCAATGAATCCCTCTTCCAACTTCAAACCCAAAGGCCAATAGTCAACTCCTTCCACAGTCGCTATACTACCTCCGAGATGCCCCGTGTACCCAGAACGCTCAATGCCCATCTTTGCGAATATGTTCTCGTGGAATATATCGCTCAATCCTCGATTCGTCAAGCGCTCGATAAGTACGCCCATCCAATCAAATCCCTGACCATAATTTGCATGCGTACCTGGCTGCCATAATAAGGGCGACTGCAGAATTGTGGCGTATGGATCAATCGTTTCATTCACCTCACCATAAGGCTCTCCCAAAAATTCTCGTAGCTGTGCGTTGAATAACGAATGACCAGTGCCATTAGTATGGTTTAGAAGCATCCTTGGTGTAATGTCCGCGTCACGTTCTTCGAACTTCCACTCCGTCTTCTCCTTGACCAATTCTTTTCCAGCCAATACCTTCTTGTCCGACAACTCAGGTAATACGCTCTTGATGATGGAGGGGTCGTCTAAAGAAACAACACCATTGTCTAGGAGTTGCATGAAAGCAATCGTGCATATCACCTTAGTTACAGAGTAAATGCTGAAAAGTGTATCAGGGGCGTGTTGATGCGAAGCGTGCGAAAAAATCGTATTATTGTCGTCATCAACAATGTGGACAATGACCCCTGGGAGATCTGATTTTGGGCCACTGGTTGCGGCATCGATGTATTGACGCAGCAAAGTAGCAATAGAAGGTTGAAACGGGGGAGCCATGACACAAACTCAGATCTGGTGGTTCTGGGTCAATTCTGAAAGCTATATCTTAAGCTAAATAGATCTTCAGGCCGCAAGCAATCATGCATAGGCGCAATACATATTATGCCAAGTGGTTGCACGCCAAGTGATCCTATCCCGTATAGTCCCATATAATTTCATCCTGAGAGGAAACTCTCGAAGCGCACACATCGGTAGAAATTACTATAAAATATTGGCCAGTGGCAACTGCTAATTAGTGGCGACATGTAGTCATCGCAATTATCGTGGGATTGAAGAGTCGTAGCTGGACTGGAGGCAGAAGGTGTAAAGTCAAGATGCAAGTAGCCACTACAGCACCGGTTGAATAACGCTAAGTGGTCATCCTGAGTGGTCATCCTGAGTGGTCATTCCGAGTAAAGCTAGTTGATTACGTAATCGTTCACTGCGGCTCGTGAGGCTGTCTGCAAACGCTCTTCGTTCATGATAATTTCCTTTAGCTGGAAACCTCTGCCACATTTTACTGAGCGCTTTTCGGAAAGATAAATGTGCAATGTTGCTCTTAACGTTAACTGTGCTCCTTCTCGTTGCTTTTAATAAAATCCTTGCTAGTAGGATTAGCAGCTAAGTAAACCCGGATGAACCAAATATTCATTACATGCTCATTGAGATCTATAGACCAGCAAAAATTCTTGCCGATGGAGCGTTTCATTCACATCAAGCATCTATCAATGTTGTTCAGGGACTTGAAAATGCTGGGTACAGATCTGTAGATGCAGTGGAGTTATCGTCAACAGGACTTGTTGCGAACCGGGAAGCCGACGCCAATGCAATCCAATTGTTATTTTGTATGCGTCCGGGATACATACTCGTGTTAGTACTTGCTGATTGTATTGTAACAGACAAGTATAGTAGTACAGGTCGCGACGAGTGTATAGTCGGCAATGGTAAGTTGTAATCCGCCTAACGGACATACTACTCGTCTTTAGAGAGATTGATTGTTTTAGGTTATGGTTGCATAGTCATTGGAGAGGCAGTCAAAGGCGCCCCCCGCTACTCCCCTGAGAACTTGGAGAATAGTTTTCCTGGAATTAAAACCACAAGCCATGGGCGCGTCATTAGCCTCATATTCTTATACGGCTATGTTTCTATAGTCATTGAAGTCGAACACCCTAAAACGAAACAAGACACTCACGGCATCTCACCCATGTTTTGCTTCGATGGTGAAACGGGCAAAGTCTACGAAGATTTTCGAGCGCCACAAGAATCATTCGACAACCTTCTCTCTCCTCAGAAAGCCAACTAGTGATCCAGAAAGTTCGTTCACTTCTGAATTTACTGCGTTGAACGAACCGGCCAAGGATATCCTGTACACAGGCGATTGTAACGTTGCGGGACCATGTAATTTAGTCCACAGATTAGCGTAGATCATCTCAAAGCGGATTGTATATCCATGCTGAACAAGCACAAGGGGTTTGTCAGTCGAATTACGAAATACTCGATGAAACCGGAAGTTTAACGCGGTTGCAATGTATAGAAAGTTGAATGCTATTTTCCTAGATAATAAATTCACATGAGCATTGATAGCGCTGCTTATAATCTGTGCGGTACCTCTATCATAAGTTACAATCATTGTTGTCTCTTCTTCTGGTAAGCTAGTCCATAGCTTTACATGACAGTCCTCCACATCTGACTTGATCTGACGAAATAGGGTTCCGCAAGCTGCGTGCTCTGCCGGTGCCAAGTCATTTCAGGCTGACTTATAAGACCTTGGCTCTCCACCATCGATGGCTATTTATACCTTCTCTCTTACTGCTTTTTCAAAGTGGATATCACACATCTCTCTGCTATCTTTTCCAACCGATTACCGTTACTTCCTAAGAATACAACTTGTATCGCAGAGCCTCACTCCATCCACTATGAACACGAGCCTGCCCCCCACAGAAAACAGCTCTAAGAAACCGGGTTTACAACCTTCTCCTATTGTTTACATGACCAAAGGGCGAGATAGCTTGGAGTATACCCACAGCGTCTGTAATTTGACCATCACCATGTCGTAAGGCAATTCCGCACTGGTTATGATGTATTGTTTCTGATGTATGCTAGATATCAAGTCGCTAATGCCTCTGTTGCTCTCCAAAGGGTGATGGATGCATAGGAATCTATATTGGGAGTAATTCGTAGAGGCTATTGGACCATGGTATTTGGGATTCATTCGCATGATGAACGATTCAATTTCAGCCGCTGCGCACGCCAAGAATCCTTAGAGCCATTACGTGATCCCTAATTACGTTTCTATGTTGTGGTCTGCATCGTCCCTATTCACTAGACCACCTGACTCTTGCTCCCAAGGGTCATCCTCATCATCATTGTCAGCATAATTATCCTGAGTGTAATCATGTTGCGGCACAGCCGTAACACTTACCTTCTGCATATTTTCGCTAAACGAGCTTTACTCTAAACTAAGAACTATTTATGGAACTCCTCCTGATTAGAATATCTACATTCGCTTACATAGTCGATATTTCACTGACCTAGTTACTTATCCATTTTGTGAATGGCAGGGTCTCGATGCTAGTTTCGTAGCACTAGGTTAAGTTGTTGGGCTAGGTTTGGACCTAGTAAGTTAGCTTTAGGCTTGAGCTAACTACTAAATACTTTATTGTCACTAAATTATAGTTTAAAAAGGATACCAAGAAGTTGAACTTTAATAATTAATATAGAAGTAACTTAGTCTAACTGTATACACTAGTTCCCAATGTGAAAGTACATCGCTTAAACTCCTGTACTACGAGCCTTTTGTGACCTCGTAACAGGCGTTAAGAGAACTTTGACGGGTGTTGTAATAGATATTTTCCGTGCGGTGCAATAATCGGTTCTACTTTGACCCGTAACAGGAGACGTAAAAGATTTCGGCCGGGCGGAGACAAGCTTGTGGCAATTGCTGTTAGTCTGTGAAGAAACATCGCTCCAATCCGAGAAGCTGTCACTATCATCAGACGTATTTTGATAATTCGAGTCGGTCAGACCAAAGGGGCCGTCTGAATTGTCATAGCCTTCGAGACATGAAGAATCGTCGATGAAATCACTTTCGTCTGTAAGCTTATCCTCGGGGTCGTCTGAATCATCGGAGTCATCTGGATCACATGAGCCATCGGAGTCATCTAGATTATATGAATCATCGGAGTCATCTGGATCACATGAATCATCCAAATCATCCAAATCACCATGAGATTGGTTATCGCTGTCCAGCGCGTCTTTCGCAGTGTGCTCTTTGTCCGAGGGCTCAATCCAGTCGTTGTCCATAGTATGTTCCAGATCAAACTCAGGGAGATCCTCTTCTGCCAACTTTCGGGAATGAGGATTCAAGCTGTCTGACATGTTTTGCAATATACGATAAAGTCAAAATCTGGATTGTTTATCGTTAATACGATGGCTCCGAAATCACATTTATATGCATTTGGAACGAACGTCCGGAACATGTGATTCTACGAGATATGGGACTCTAGGGAGACTGAAAATGAGGACCTCTGAGATCCAATTTTCGGACCTTTATAAAACTATACTTTTGGGACCGCTACTGGTCCTTCTTCAGGAGCTCTGTAGTAATCTGTTTTGTTCATAATAATATACCGATACCTACGTGATTATTAAACAGTCAGCAGTAGACGAAAGGTATCATGAGTTATTTGCACACCATAGGTGAGAGTTTGATAACCAGTAGCTTCAACTCACCCTAGGTATCAAACGTAACTCTGAGCGATGTGTATATGAGACGCACTCTCAACCAAAGTTTCAAGACTTTGGTAAAAAGTAAGGCGTAACCATGTTGAGGTCTCTATTAGCCTATCTGATTGTCTCTTATCCAAAAGCGAGGAACACCCCCATATCTGCGATCTGTACCATTATGAAGTCGTTTCCCTTTGCAATTCCTCAGACCGAGGCTTGATCCACCTCACGCAATATCTGGCTCTATTGAGAGGTGCTAAATTCTGCAATGGCAAGATCAAATGCCTCTAGGACGCTGTTTAGCACCCGCACCGTAGCCAATCGTACCCGACTAGCCCATATAACTCCATCGATAGTTTCTTCTGTGAAGCAACCTGTATACAGATGAATAGGCTAAATGAGATGATTGGGGTAAGGAGACCTTGGATACATGCGACCGAAACGGTCGAGCGGTTACTGCTATTTAAACTGATGATGGAACTCGGCACAGCAACAATTCAAATTTTGATAGTCGCATCTCAGCTATGACGTAAGTGAGCCCCGTGACTCTGAGCCTTCTGAGAGAATCCAAGTGATTTCATCAGCGCCCTAATTCGCACTCAATGAGACTCTCAACACCATCCTTGCTCCAAATGCCCGTGATCTTCAGTCCCAATTCTGGAGCTTCTAGTAGATTATACCACTCCTGCTCAGTCCTCTCTCTAGACGAGAGTAGCACAGCCATCATGATATCTAGCGCCGTAGCCTGCCAATCCGCACCTCTACTGGGGATGATGTTCTCATTGATAAGCAGTTTGCTATATCCTGGCTTCATAGCACGTGCTACCCGTTCTAGGATGTGTTTACATACCTCATCTGGCCAGTCATGCAGGACTGAATGCAAGAAATACGCGCGAGCAGCTTTTACAGGCTGTTCAGTGAGGAAATCATAGATCATTGGCTCGATTCTTGCGTCGAGAGATTCTATAGCGCCAATAACCGCTGGAAGGTCCTGTAGTATGAGACGTCCGGGTCCGCTGGGATATTTCGTGCTAGCCTAATGTCAGCGGATACATAGGCAGATACACTACTAGCGTACATGAATTCCTGCAAGTCGTGCCCCAGTGACCCACCAATATCGACCAGGAACGTGGCTTCCGGAGAATCAACCATGCCTTGGATGAGTCTTTCCTGGACGGGGTAAAACCCAGCATCCATCCAGCTTCGTCGCCCTAGCCGGTAGCCGCCCATATGGTGGTTGAACTGCTGACCCAAGGGCGGATTTGCGGCCAAGTACTCGAAAAAGTTCTTCTCCGTCTTGAAACAAGACTGGTATGGGCCTACTCGAACATCATTTGGTGTTCCATAACCCTCCTGCATCACATACGCAGGAAATTGAAGACATGCCGGCAACAGGCCATTTACACTTTCCATGTAAGTCAGATCAACAGGGTTACAGGGAAACTTACAAACACGGGTAACCGTCACCTATGCTAGGAATTGTCAAAGCGTTCGAGAAAGTTGTGGGTGCATATGTGTCCGCATCTGTTTCCCTGACGTAACCCATGGCGGCGATATGTTTCAAGAAGCGAGCTGGCTAGGTTAGAACGTACACATTACAATCGTACTCTAGGCATCCTTACCGAGTAGACTCCTATTCATTGACACCTTAGACGCAATATCCGCAACGTTCAGCGGTCGACCTTCTTCGCCTGCCATCACATGAAACACGCCTGCACTATAACAGGTAGTAATCGCAGCAAGACACCCGGGCTGTTTCGGTGAAATTGGTCAAAAGATGCACCACCGTCCCATCGAGTAACTTACCTGAGCCCACAGATGTTTAACCATAGTCTCACGTGGAGTCTCCAGAGCGTTGACGAGGGCTCTGCCTTTGGCCAGCAAAGCTAGACGTGCATCCTCATTCCAACGGCTTAGCGAGACAGTACATTTTAGAATATCTTCCAAGATTCCCGCAGCAGCGTCAAAATCACATGCACGCTTAGCACTGTTGATGTCGATGGCCACCGGAGACGGAGTCGTGTTCATGTCTGGTCCTCTCCTATTTGATGAAATGTGTATTAACGTTTTCTAAGTTCCAGTCAGTACACTCTTGATTGGTGAACAAGAGTAGAAGTTGAAATACGAAATGTGATTGAAAAAATGCAAGTTTCGGTTTCCTTGATAAAGCAAAGAGAGTCTTCGATACAACACATCGAAATGCAGTTTATTTCAAGAATTATGAGACAAGAACCCATAACCGGCGAGTGGCATGAAAGATGACATCTTGCGGTTCCTCTGGCCATTCAACTAGCTTACCGAAGCCGCACCAGCTCAGTGCAGTCGTCGGGAGGCTGAGTAGTGCGCAAGAGGAAGAAAACAAGTACAGTGCTTTGCAAAACTAGTCTCACCTTTGGCACACTCCGAGATTTTGTCGGACCCTTGTCGTGCTAGGATAGCCCTTGTTCATCTAAAGCGAACCACCGTTCTGTTGGTATTAAGGTCTTAGCTTTGCCCGTGCTTAGTTATCCAACATGACTCGTGCGGATCTTGCTACTTGCTCGATAGCTATTAAGACACAGTCGTGTATCTTGTATGTATAACTAGTAAGAAAAACCTTACATAGGCTATTTATATATATGCTACAATTCTTTATTACTAACTTATTGTAAGAGTATTAACTGCTTGCTCTGCTTCCCATTTAGCTAAATTATTGTAAGAGTATTAACTGCTTGCTCTGCTTCCCATTTAGCTAAAGTTTCCTGAGAAGACACTAGATCAGGATGCCCTGCTCGAAGAGTCTGACAGCGAAGACGAACGCACTCCTGCAGCAAGCCTATAGCTTTAGTACTTCTATCTAAGCTTTTCCATGTCCAAGCAAGATTGGCCATGCTGGTCAGCGTGGAAGGATGGTCCGCTCCCAGCTTCTTCTTGCTCATCTCCATCACTTGCACGTCTAGCCTTTCCGCTGCATTCCACTTCCCTTGGTGTTTGTATGTGACGGATAGGTTATTTATGCTGGTTAGCGTGTCTGGATGGTCCGCTTCCAGCTTCTTCTTGCGAGTCTCTATTACTTGTACAAACAACTCTTCCGCTGCATCCCACCGCCCTTGATTCC
>JACVRA010000580.1:0-10065 GCA_019828545.1 Paracamarosporium sp. OC-R06-R3 | reverse complement strand
GACGTGGTGCACTGACTGCCAAGATACGGTATAGAGCAAGTGACGTGCCCCTCGCTAGGCAGCAGCCGAGCCCTACCTTTTGCTTACTTTCGTACAACAAACAACAACAATAATTCATCATCGTCAACCTACATAAGAATCGACGCACATACGTAAAACAAGGAGGTAGGCCGATACAACCGCGGAAATTTCCAGTCGTCACCGACGTGAGTGTGATATCACTGCTGCATCTTCCCAGCGCACGGTGATAACTGTTTCCCCCCTGTAGTGGGGACAAGATTATTGTAGGGGCTGGGAGCGCACCAGACTCCAACATGAGCTGCAGTGGGCGCTACTGATGACCGAACGAGCTACCCTTACAAGACATCAATTATTTGCAAGTAATACATTCTTATAAAAAAACGCTAAACATGAGAAACTAAATGGGAACCGAGAGGGTTATTAACAACACTAGAGGCTATGCTCAAGATAAACGCGCACTGCCCTTGGACTTAGTCGTCCCAGTCTTTCCAGACTGCTGTTCGATGCAAACTTCAAATTCTTCAGCTGAGCCAGGCTCTCTCTCGGCGGTCTTAACGTAGTTAAATTTGCTGTCCAGAATGATGTAATTGGTCTCGGGCATGACACCAGCTGGGCCACAGGTTAGCATATACAATATGTGATTAAGGCATACAGAGAGAACTCACGCTTCCAGACACCCTTCTCGAGGATAGGGAACATCCACACACCCTTTCCGGGCTTTGCAGCGCCTTCTTTGCAGTTGTTGTTCGGCTTGGTAGTCTTCGGCTTGGTGGTCTTTGGCCTGGTGGTCTTTGGCCTGGTGGTCTTTGGCCTGGTGGTCTTTGGCCTGGTGGTCTTTGGTCTAGTTCTGGCTCCTCCTCCAGCTCTTCCCCCTCTCGCACGTGCCTCGAGAGTCTGGTCTTCTAGATCTCTTTTGCCCGTCGTGACACCCTTAGCCTTTCCGGCTTTCACTTTGCCTCCCTTAAGCTTCACCTCTTTGCTGTGCTTATATTTAGCTGGGAAATGCAGTCCCTTGCCACTCTTGCCCTTGACTTTCATAGCCTTGGCCTGTTTCACGGCTTTGTTGATCTGGGCTGCAGTGAACTTGAAACGGGGACAAGTCACGACTGCGGGAATGGCATTGTTAGGGCACGTGGTATCGCCAGATTTGCCCTTGTTGTTGGTATTAGCCGGTGTCTTCGCTCTGGCTTCGAGAGTAGGACTCGCAACGGTGAGGACTGCGAGGCCCAAGAAAAAAAGATTCTTGAGAAGCATGACGGTGAAGACCAGCCCCTTTAAACGATATGGAGAGGTGAACGCTTAGGAGAGGGGAGCGGAGGAAGAAAAAAGCAATAAATCAGACTGAGGTCTTGATTTGCAGCTAAAGAAAACCGTTGGTTGTAAAAGAGCGAAGTGAGGGATAGAATAAATCCCTCGAAGAAATATATGTATGAAACGAAATTGAATGAATGTCGATTTTCGACCAAGCGATCTGAAAGAATGACTTAGAAAACGACTCTTGTCTAGGTGACTGAAGAACCGCATCTATCAAATCGTGCAGCTGAAATATATTTACGAAATTAATCCAGGCTACATCAGCTGCCGCAGTATTTCCACCCGCTGCAAGACCTGAGTACCCACATGTCCGTTTTCCGACGCCGTGGTAGTTTGCTGTCGTGATAGTGTTGCGGACTTCGGATCTTGTAGGCGAAGTAAGCTGGGTACTACACTTCTTGAATTTTGACTAAGCTACAAAGACTCAATATGTTGAAAATGTCGCGAGCCCACCTAAAAACCACTAGAGCCGCATGCCCCATTCAGGTACGGTGTCAGATTTGGTGGCCAAAGCGCAGTCAGCATGCTGATGGATCTCGACTCCACTTTCAATAGCTGTGCAGCTGTGCAACGCTCGTGCTGCCGAAGTATTTCATGAAACTCGGTTTAGTTGTTGAGTTTGTAATGCCGCGACTTCGGTCGCAAAGGCTGATGCATTCTTGGCGGGAGACAAAACGGAGAAAAAGCGTCTGTGTAAGGCCTAGGTAGTGGAGGGCATTCGGACATCGGGCATTGCAGGTGTCGAGAACCTTTCCGACATGTATAATTGCAATTTTGAGCAGATGTAGGTTTTCTATTATAAGATGGATAACATCTGCCCTCTTAGGCTCAACCGGATCATCAGTCAAATCTCGTCTTTACGTTCTTTACATTCTTAGTATTTTTCTTCAACATGCGTTTCTTTTATCAGCTTTTTCCCTTGTTACTCCATATCTTATTGTGCTTCGAAAATGCCGCAGAGGCTGTCAAAAAGAAAAATATTCCACCACCCACTCTGACAAGCTATCACAGTCCTGCACTCACAAGCAAGACCAAAGTAGAGCTCGATTACGGCCTAGCTCTAGCCGGTGCCGAGGACGTGATCGAAGGAAAGCCACAGTCACAATCGACGCTGGAAAACCGACTCGTCTTCACAGCGCATTACAGTGGGACCGGCACGCTTACCGATGGCCAGCTCGTTCAAATCGCCATGGACGGTTACATGGACATGCTCAGCAGTGCGAGACAGTACAACGTGGCCACGGAGCATCTCCCCCAGGTGATGACGGTCTTCCACTACCGCGATGAAGTTATCCTGGCTAGCTCACAGAAAGGTGGCACAGCTCTCACGTACACTCGTGACAAGGTTTTTTCAGATCTAGTCGATACGTGCATTACCGACGTCAAATCCAACGAAGCCAAGTGCGGAGAGATGACCGCTTCCCAGATCTACCAGCGTTTACATCCGAATTCACCTATCCAGGAGGCAAACATCGTCACTGTTACCATCATCTCCAAGAACAAATGGAAGGCTTACGAGACCGTAGCTGGGCAGGATCTTAAGGTCCATCCCCCGTGTTCAAAGCCGAATGTGAGTTTTTTTCCGATTCAATAACTATTAGCGAAACTGTAACTTACTCGAATGAATAAAGGGCGGTGGCTGTAATGAGATCGTTGGAGCAGACAAGATCATCGAAAGAGAAGTCAGCGTGGACGAACAGCCGGCTGCGTACGACAAACAAGGCTGGGTAAAAACCCCTAGGGATACGTTGTCCTTCGTTTCACCTGTACAATGAGAAATTAGGAATTTAGTCGACCTATGCTTTATCGGTACCACATGTCGTCAGGGGTTTAGAGGGGTTAGATAAGAGCATAACTGTTTCATGTATTTTACTACCAAGCGCGTTATTTTGTCTTTCTTTTAGAGTCTGTTAGTTATGGCTTTGTTTAGAATACCCATATTTCATGTATGAAAGGGTCGTCTCCCTGGTCTCCCTGGTCCACCTTCTCAACAATCTTCATATTCATTCTCAGCGAGAACCCTACAGCAGTCGTATCTCGTAAGTTTTTTTCCTGTAACGGGCTGACGTGCCCAATGTAAGAAAGAGCAAATACGATGACTCGATTAATGATCAATTTGAAGATGAGAGACATATTAGTGGTGCTTAAATAGGTTTTCTTTATCAAATAAGCGGGAATCTTGTGGGTTGTGGCCATAAAGGTTGAGATGGTAATAAAGGGTGAGTACATGCATCCCTCATACAAGTGGTGCTTACAATCCCATTTTGTTTACTCTCTCAGTTTGCTACTAGTACATGATCCCTAGAGCTTCTCAGACTATTATCATACTTCTTCCCAGGGTTGTTCATCCTCCTCTTTAATGATTCTATGCTTCAAACTCGTTCCCTCAAAAACTTCCTCGAATTCGTTATATCGCTCATATGTAATCGTGTCAGAACCATACACTAGATAGAAACAAACTTCGACGAGATGTGGTGTTCTCGTCGATGCAGTCTCAGTAATCCAGGATCGAAGCTTATCCATTTCGCCTTCATCGCTGTAAGAATAGGAGTCTGGCTCCGTTCCATCCGTGACCGTCACAACTTCAACGTTAGGAGGTATGCTATCTTCTAGCCGTCTCGTTTCCATTCCATTGCCATTCCAATCTGGAAGCAACAGCCCGAATGGCGCTTTAAATCGCTTGATGTTAATGAAGCTATTTAAACCAGTCAAAGATCCTCGAGTGTGAATCATTGGCAAGTCTAATTCGTTGTCCCATGCGTAAGTATTGGTGGCACTGATAGTGAGGTCCTCAAGGGTATCTTGAATTGGCCTCAATGCTTCAACAAATCTGTCAAGATCAATAGTTTCAGTAATTCGTGGATCGACGTCGCGTATGTATATCCATTCCCAGCTCAGACATTTTAGAACCCGAGTCCTTTCAAGGATTTGTGCCAAAAAGTCAACGTGGACGAACGAAAGGGATAGTGATGTAAGATGATCCGGATTTGGTGGGTCCGATGGCCAGGTGAACGGCAAGGAGCTAGGGGTCAGAGACCAGCCCGAGATGCTGCGTATTGACGGCAGGCTAAGAAGAGCCATCATGTCCTGAGAGTTGCAAAAGTCCGGATTTCGTCCAGGGTCAGTCTCCATAGGGCCGGGGAATGAGATCTCCTTGAGGTGCTGAAATCGAGAAAGCCTGTGGTTTGACATATCAAAAACGGCAGATTGGAAAATTTTACCAAGAAACTGGTTCTCGCCTGCAGTTTCTGGTGGGAACATTGTGTATTCCTTCGGCTCAATGTATGGCGCGACAACTGCGTACCCAACGCGAAGACTTGTAAGGTTGGACAGTTTTGACAGCAATAATGCCACAAAAGCATTCAAATCGCCTGCGCGCAGTTTCTCAATCCAAAGATCGGCATATGATAGGCCAGAGTTCGCAACGAATGAGACAAATTCGGCCATCCCGTCTGTCGGCTGCGGTGGACACGCTTTAGGCGTCCACAGCCGGTAATTCCAGGTTTCCCAGTGAAGCCTCTGAATACACTCTTCGCCATCGCGCAAACGCACAGAGTTGATATATGTCGCTAGCTCAGGCTTGTTGAAGATGCTTCGAGAAAGGTGGATTATAGGGCGTGGATTATCTCGATGTATACTAAAGTCAATTCGAGAATATAGTAATGGCGTTGCGTATCCGTGTAGCTTTTTGCTCACGAGACTCACGGCGACAAGGTCTTGGAATGACACCTGCTCGAGGATTGAGTCTATGAGCTCCGTAGGGCAGCTATGAAAAGACGCCATGATGTTGATGAGATGGATAATGATGTTGGTGCAGATAAGAAACGCGCCAGATGTGCCTTTGTAAAGCCGGTCGGCATTGCCACGTTCGGAGATTGAGATCCTATCTTAGGCGTCAGCACGTCTCACCGCGCTTACACTATGACGGAGCTCGTTTTCGTTGGTTATTCAGTCACAGCGCTGATTCCACTCAGGCTGAATAATCAATGAAAACGAGCTCCTTCGTAGTGTAGATTTTCTTCACAGAATATCCGGCGCTATACTCTTTTAGGCCAAACTAGGTAGTTACACCCCCGAGAACGTCGTTTGTTATGTCAACATTACCCTGCTAGAAGCAACACATAGCAGACAAGCTGCTACAGCCGAAAGTGTGCTTGCGAGCACTTACGTGGACTCCAACTTCAATAGATCTGATTTGTGCTCAGCTGCACTCGATAGAGATGAAGAAATCGTCGACTTACCCCTTACAGCTGAGGTTAACCAGCACTTCATTTAGTAGGTGATCATCGCAGCAAGGTTTCAAGGCTAATCATCGCCCTTGATACCGAACTCAATGCCAGAAACGTTTACCACCAAATTCCTTTGATGCAGACAGCGGAGAATAGCTATAAAGCAAGAGTCAAAGTTTTGCTGCAAGGAAAAGACATTCGACTCACCGATGAAGACGTGTTTAGTCAAACTGCCCAGTGTCTGGCAGAACTGTGTGTATGTAGGGATATCGTGACCTTAGTACGTGGAGCTGGAGCAAGCCAACGCCCTTGGAATCCGCAACAACCTGAACTTGGCAACCAGCGACTCGCCTACAGTGCCGACCACGCCAGGGTTCGTCGAGACGGTCAAAATATACATGTCCTTATACTATCTTAGGTAAATTGCATAGTTCGCGACATAACTACAGTACGGCAACACCATCGCTCGATCATCAAGTCCACACCACGCAATGGAAATTATCAATTGACGACCCATTAAGATGCTTATCGGTAAACACATTTACCCACACCCCATGTCGCCCTATATTGTACTAGACTGAGTGTCTTCGTGCTCTGGCAAATTCCTCTAGCAAGTTTAAGTCGTAGGCCTTTCTTCAATTATAGCTGCTTCATGGCGGTAAGAGGTGTGAGCACCTTAGCTTTGACTTTTAGGAGGCTATGTGATCATTCTGATGAAGCTATAGCGGCTTGGTAGGAGGGCAGTGGAGGCGAAGGTGAGCGAGTAAATTGGCGGCGATCATCTTCTCCCCAGTTGAATATAAAGTGGGAGATCTTTCGTCCTATGGCTCTGACTCTGATTTGTCGAGTGACTGGGATATCGTCGCTCCTTGATCGATCAAGGAAGACAACAAGGCACATTGTAGTATGGTAAGGGTATGGGTGGACTGCTCGAGCGGTTTTAACGCAAGGTGAGTGGGCAGATGCTCCCTGTTAGCTGCTCCCTGCTGGCTGCTTTTCATTTTGTTGTGCTTCTATTTTATTCTTTGTTGAGCTTTCTGTTCTGCTTTTTGTTGTGGATCCTGCTGTCTACTTCTCATCTTTGAGTGCTGGCCAATCACGAAATATAATGGTTCCAGTTAACGGAAACCGTCGATGAGACACAAAGAATACTTGTCGATCGAACCGGCTAAAGCTGATTTCTTAGTTTCTAATCCCCTTTGAACAAGCCTACCGTGGATGGGTCAGATATTGTGATGTCGCGTAGCTACAGCCGCTTGCAATTGCAGTTTCCGCGCGACCCAGTTTTCATCCCATACTGACCCCTGCTTCGTTTACTGTCCGCTTTACCTAGATAGCTCTAGTGTCAGACGACATAGGACCCGCTCATCGTTGTTGCAGAAACACCGTAATCTGCCTCCATGATCTACCTGCACATCACTTAATGTCATTCCCTTTGGACCCACAGAGCTTGAGAGCAGTTACAATCCTGAACGGCACTTTCTGCACTACTTGTGCATTGTGTAGTTTTACTGCTACTGAAACATTCCCCCCACGTACGCCTCGCACGACCCGCCCCCGGTTAGCACGCATCCCCATGCCGACCATGCACATCCACGCAGCCAGCCAGTCAGCCAGCTCAGCCGTACGCGCTGGGGGTGAAAACGTAGCCTCAACCTGGCTCCCTGAGGCAGTCACCGCGATGTCAATCAAAACACATGACTCGACAACCTGAGCGCTTCGTTCTTGACGGCAGCCTGAGCCACGCATCTTCAAACTCCCCTAGTCACCTCTATCCATGATGCCCGGCACCGAGCTCCGCCTGCTGGCGCTCGACGGCGGCGGCGTGCGCGGCCTGTCTACGCTGATGATCCTCAGGCAGCTGATGGAGGCTGTCGACCCCGACGCGCCGCCGAAGCCGTGCGAGTACTTTGACATGATCGGCGGGACCAGCACCGGCGGGTGAGTGGCTCGTTGTAGAACGCGTAGCTCCTCGACTGACTCTACAGACTTATCGCCATCATGCTAGGCCGGCTGCGGATGAGCGTAGCGGACTGCATCACCGCGTACCTAAAGCTTTCGGAGCGCGTGTTCCGCAAGACGCGACACCGGGTGACAGTCAAGGGCCAGATCCAGGGCCGTTTCGATTCAGAGGAGCTGGCGCGGGCTGTGAGAGAGGTTGTGACGCAGCAGGGCCTGCCGGAGGACGCACTGCTCAACGACGAGCCTAACACTACCTGCAAAGTGTATGTCCATTAAGTCATCTCTTAGATTATGTTAACAACCTAGCTTCGTGTGCGCGACAAGCAAGGAGACTGGCGAGACGGTCTGCCTCACGAGCTACCGCACGCCGCGCGGCAACAGCGATCTGCTAAACAGCGTGACAATCTGGGAAGCCTGCCGGGCGACGTCAGCGGCCTCGTCTTTCTTCGACCCGATCACAGTCGGCCAGTTTGGCGAAGAGTTCTTGGACGGGGCGACGGGCGCGAACAACCCAGTGCGCAAGGTATGGGACCAAGCACAGCAGACGTGGGGCCCAGAGCCGCTAGAGGACAAGATTAAGTGCCTGGTGTCAATTGGGACGGGGGTACCGTCGCTAAAGCCGTTCAAGGACGACGTGCTGCATATTGGCGCGACGCTGGTGGCCATTGCAACAGAGACAGAGGTAACAGCGGAGCAGTTCCAGCGCGAGCGGCTGGCGCTAGGTAGCACAGGGCGGTACTACCGGTTCAACGTGGACCGGGGCCTGGAGGAAATCGGACTAGAGGAGGCGAAGAAGGTGAAGGAGATAGCAGCGGTGACGCGCAGGTACATCGGGAGGCAGGCGGTGCACACGCAGATGCAGGCGTGTGCAGGCAGCATCGCAAGCAGAGCGTGTTAGTTTCAATGTGTGGACTGTATCTGGGACACATAGCTAAATAATGTGTAGACTGTGGAGAATACTATGTCGCCTTTAGCCTGAAGGGCGTACCACGAGTGAGCGAGTTCGTGGACCGACCGGCGGAGATGGAGAAGCTTGAGCAAGCGGTCTTGCCTAGACGCAAGTCAAGCGGCCGACAGAAGATCCACGTGCTGCACGGCCTGGGCGGCATAGGCAAGACGCAGCTGGTGGTGGAGTTTGCGCGGCGACACCACCGGCGGTTCAGCGCAGTGCTCTGGCTAGATGGACGCAGCGAGGACAGCCTGAAGCGGAGCATCGCCAGCTGCGCGGACAGAATCCCTCAAGGCCAGATACTTGAGGCGAGTAGGGGCTATGCTACAGAGAGCGGCGTGGACGTGGATGCGGTAGTGAAGGACGTGATGGGCTGGCTCTCGCGGCCCGAGAATGGCGCTTGGCTGCTCATCTTCGACAACGTCGACCGGGAGTACAGCAAGCAAGGTGGCGATCCTGACGCATACGACATAAAGCACTACCTCCCGGGCGCCGATCATGGCACTGTGCTGATCACGACACGGCTGGCGAAGCTGGGGCAGCTGGACAAGACGCCGCAGCAGTTGGGCAAGGTAGATGGCGAGCAGGCGCAGGCGATACTGAAGACGTGGTATGAGGGGACATACGGTAAGCATACTCTGCTGGTGAGCCAGCATGATCTTCTGAAGCTGACGACCATGAGCACAGAAACGAGCGAGGGCGAGCGTTTGCTGCAGCTGCTGGATGGCCTACCATTGGCGATCGCCCAGGCAGGCGCCTATCTGCAAGAGAGCGGAGTGGGGTTTGAGACGTATCTGCACTTCTACGAGCAGCAGTGGAGCGAGCTGATGAATGCAGATTGTGCAACAGACGGTGCAGCAGATACGCCGCTGCAAGACTACCCAAACCGCAGCGTGTGGACGACGTGGGCCATCTCGTACCAGGCGATCCGCAACAAGCACGAGCATACGGCCAACTTGCTGCTGCTGTGGTCGTTTCTCGACAACAAAGACCTGTGGCACGGACTGTTTGCAGATGCATGTGAAGCCTCGACGGGTACTGCGAAGATGCTGTCAGCATGGGTCGGGGAGATCGCGAGCAGCGGGCTAGCGTTCAGCCAGGCGATGCGGCTACTGCGCAACTATTCCCTAGTTGAGAAGATGGAAAAGCTACAGACTTATGCGACGCACCCAGTGGTGCACAGGTGGGCGTATCACCACCAAGGCAAACACTTGGGGCGCGAGCTCGGGCGGGTTGCGATGGTTGTTGTTGGGTGCGCTGTACCAACGCAGTCGAAGAGCGACTGGCCGGCTCTGCAGCGTCGACTCCTCCCTCATGCCCAAGCATGCTCTGCACATGTTGCGAATGTTCAGCTGTTTCAAGTGTCTGGTTACAACGGAAGTCATGGAGCAGACGCGAACGGTGTTGAGGAGATAACGGTAGTCCTTCGCGGCACTCACAATCTAGGCATCCTCTACGCAGACCAAGGCAAGCTGGCAGAGGCACAGAAGATGTACGAGCGGGCGCTGCAAGGCTATGAGGAAGCACTAGGCCCTAAGCACACGTCAACGCTAGACACAGTCAACAATCTAGGCAACCTCTACTATAGCC
>JACVRA010000574.1:0-52849 GCA_019828545.1 Paracamarosporium sp. OC-R06-R3 | reverse complement strand
GAATCCGTGCATTGGGTGCACGGACACGGTACTGTTAGGTTAAAGCAGCGGCGAGAAAGGTACATTTGGTTGCCACCACTGACAGGACGGTCGAGGCGCACCGGCCACAGCCTTGCAGATGCTTTGAGATGTATAACTAGATATTGGGTGGGTAGAGGTACTCATCCTACGCCACAACCTAAGCCACAGGTGGTACCCCTGCAAAGGCTAACGCCTATCTAGTAAGTGCCTTTCTAAAGGGCCGTGCGCTGAGAACAACCGGAGTGCAGGAACCGGAAACCGATTTCGGTCACGACTGTACTGTAGAGTGCTGTCTCCTTAGATCCTGGAAAAAGGGCCCTTGTTGCAACCTATTCGCGCAGAATTAAGAGCAAGTGTTCTGGAATTCGAATAGTAATGAACATCTGCAATAGTAATTCTAGATCTACGTTATTGCTTCCGCATATCTGCTCTGTCTTGATACCGCTTATAGTTTTGGTCCTTAGATATAAATATTTAGCCTGGATTCGGATCTTGAAATCGCGTCTCACGTCATCAGAGGTCGTATTCTCGAAGAACGTAACACAGATATCGGGATACGTTTGCCGTATTCGAATGCTGGTTATCGCAAATCCTAAACTAAAGATTAGGTTGCAACCATTGACATCGAGATTTCGGGCACTATTAGGTGAGCCGCTGGCTGCTAGACTGGCTGGGACTAACTTCCATCACCAACCCTATCTTCATCAGCCATACCATGGAGGTCCTTCCAATCGCACTCAAGCTCCAGACGGGAACTACTAGCGGACATCCTACTATGGGAGAATTTTTGCTTCAGCGTTGGACCCAGGACGATTGGAAAATATTTCTCGGTAGTAAAGGGCCGACGGTTCACGAAATTGTTACGTTTCTAGGTCTATCCTGCGCTACAGGACGCGGCGGTGTTATAAAATTCACTAGGCAAGAATCACAGAAATTGTCTAACGCCGTGCAAAAAGTGTCGCAAAGCCTTCCTCGGAGCTTAGACGACCTACTCAAATCTGCATGGATCCTGAATCGATCAACAAAGAGCTGGACAAGTTGCTAACCACCCATGGTCCTGCGATCTGGGGTGAAAGTGCAGACCGCAAACGAATGTCACTAGCACCTGGGAACTTGACAAAGACCTATCGCACGGACCTCTTCTATGAAGTACCTTTCGATAGAGAGATGTAAGTTAGCTGCGTGTTTGAGGCACTGAAAATCTGCTGACTTGTTCCTGACTGAAAACCCACCTCCATCGATGGATCTACAAAATGGCGTACAGACAAGGCTCACCAACTGAAACAACGAGGACCGAAACTGCTATGACTTGCAATATAGAGATAGCCAGAGACTCTATTGCTCAGGGAAATAATTCGAGGAAACGTAAAGCTGAAGGCGATTTTACCATCAGATTTGGCCCTACCGAAAGGCGGCCTTGCCAAAATGAAACCATATCTACCTGGGAATTAGGACAAGATCCTGTGACACTTCCGAGCATGCGCACTCTAGCGGCGACAGAGACCGCGCCTACCAACGCTCCTTCTCGCAGTGGACCAAATGACGTGTCCATTACCCCTAAGCCTCTTGCAAGCACTATCACACACCAGCTTCAAGGAGGCGACTCTCTCGACAGCAATAGTCATGACATGAAAGGTGTGCAGACTGCTTCTAGTTCTATCGAAAGTAGTGGGCTACTCCCTAAAGTATCATTTACGCCTATAACACTTGATCGAGCCGGTAACCAAGAGCCTTCTCAACCTTGTTTCCCAACTACCACTCATCATAAGGGAAAGTATGGAGATGAAGTGAGCACCCCAATGGAGGTGCTTGCCTCCCTCGCAACTAGCCTTCGAAATCACACTCCTGAAACTGCAACCACTGCATGCGGATACAATGCCCCTCGAGTACTGCCATTGCCGCCGAATAGACTTCGCGACCTTGATGATGGTATTGACCGCAATGACGGTAATCAGAATAGCACAGAGCAAAACGCAATGCCTGATGTACACGAGGTGACTATTTTACAATGCGAGCTTTTACAACTCCTCTTGGGATACTTGTTCCCCAGGGATGGATACGAGGTTGAAGAAGCTGATCTGTTATACAAACTGGAAGAGATATGGGCTAAACATGAGCAGGAATTCAAGCTAGCCTTGAATCGTCTGTTCGCCTCTCAGCGTGAAGCTCTCATTGCATGGATCGACGAGCGACGAGCGACGAGCCACCTGCGATCGATGCTAGAAATTCAGCCTGGAGCGTCGACACTACAAGTGGTAAATCGAGTGCTAGCTATAAATAACCTCCGTATCATGCGCCTAAAGTGGACAACAACCGTTGCACAAGATGGCAACCAAGACTTGTCCCCAGAGGACCTGCTGTGCAGAACCTTCGCACTGATGACGAAAACAGAAGATACAGAGTATTTATTCAAAGAAGGGCTACATAAGCTTAAAGATACGCCACTCGACATGATGAGGCCAGAAGACCTGACCATTTCGATATCACGCTAACAATGGTCTAACAATGGTCTATCAAGAACGTAGTCACCACTAGTTACTTAGAATCTCCCCTATCTTCATACATCTACTCCACAGCCACAATATCAACCATGGCTTTATATTCGTCTTGAAAGTGGCAGAAGGAATGAGCAACTGACGCAAATATCAAGAATCAATGCTAGGAGGAATCTCGGCCTGCTCACACCTCAACGCTGCGACGAGGCTTTCGGGCCATGAGCAATTGGCATATATCTGCCGAGGTAGCCTGGCATAGTAGGGGTTGTTGGCGCGTGAGGACAGTTAATCGATCTGAAGGCTACCCACTTAGGGGGTTCAACGCTAGCGCAAAGACTTATACTACTTTGGCAGTGCAGGCAGCTCTACACATCGCCCACCCTACGTTCTTTGCGAAGGAAGCTATCGCCTGCCGGATGTTGGCACATTGAACATCTATCCCACTGCCGTAGATGCAAGCGGTTCGCCCCCACCGAACCGCGTGTCCACCCCGGTCATCTCTCCTACGTCACCCTTTGGCATCGAGAGTGATTCAGAGGTCGGTGTGGTACATGCCGATGGGACCTTTCTGGCTGTCATCGCGTACCGCAAGCGACTGCAGGTAATCTGTCCGAACATATGCATTTGCAGAGATATTTATCTATGCAGATCCTTGGCATTTATTCATTCAGTCTGGCAGCGGCGCCTGAGCGTTCGCTGACCCCGCTATCGCCTCCAGTTTGGTGGGGCGAAGCACGTATCTCTGCTGTATTTGGATGAGCGGCACAGTTTTCTAACGACGGAGGATCATCCCAAAGAAGTCTGTTCGTTGTAGAACTGCTCGGGGTTTCCCCTAATGTTGATTAGTGTGCGGGAGAGAATGACCTGGTAGCTGAAATTGATATCCGCTAGGTTGCGACATTTGTCCGGTGCTGATGCCCCGCCGTTGTCGCGAAGTACTGTCGCTGATGAGTTAAAGGATTGATTGAGTTTTGGGATGCGCGTCACTGTTTTACTTCTGTGGCGTCGTGTCACTTGATCTAATTCGTTTTTGTTATCTTCGTTCCTTTGTAGCAAGTCACCTGAGAGTACTGATATAAAATGAGAACCTGCCAATAGGGAACAACCTGCTTGATGATAGATTCCTCGCTATCTCTTTACGAAAGATACTCTTCGGTCTCACCCTACAAGATATCAATAGACAAACATGCAGTTAAGCTACCATATTAACATTGCTAGAAGACGCTCGTGAGCGCTAGCATCATCCGTTGACACCAACTGACATGCATCTCTTTAGATGGCTTGAAGCAGGACATATGAATGTGACTGGTAGGGCGCAACAATCGAGCCATTACGGAATGAAGAACCGTGGCCATCAAGGTTGCGTTCCAACCATGCTCTCGGTTTTAGTTGGCTATAGAAGAACGAACAGCTCTGCACCCCAGCTTCTAAACGTGTGCAAGGTACGAGCTGCTGCTGCATAGGGTACAGTAACCCGGTATGGAAGCGGATTCCCAGAGCGCTCTCCATAAGATCAGATCTCATGGGAATCCACGGAGCTGTGGTTCCGATCATGGTATTGTCGTACACGCTGACCCGTATGTCTCGATACGATGAATTGATTCGGATCCATCTTGGCTGTATTGTAGATCCTAAAGAACGCTCCGGTGAAGACACCAGGACAAAAACCTGTAGATAGCAAAGACCAAGTTGGGTTTCGTAATACCGCGGGCTGCTTAAGCGTAAGGCCAGTTTTCTCAAGTCTGCACCAAAAATATCTATACGACAGCCTAATCCCTGCAGTTTTTGAAGCTCTGACCTATCAGGGAAGATATCATCGATGATGTTCATAAACTTCTTCCTTTCAGCATTTGTTAAATCACAGCCAAGAGCCACTGCTAATCTAGCAATGTCGTAGGGACGAAGCATTCCCATCAACGTCCTGCGGAACGGACTGAGGTTCATGAAGATATTTCGAAGTGTCATTCTGTGGACATCGGATCAGACCGTATTTTCTGGACAAGTAGGAAAAGTGTTGAATCGCTATCGTAGGTGCTGGTGAAGCAATATCGAAACTATACAGAAGTGAGACATGGCGATCATAACCCCGTCGCTTCCGTTTTCCTGAATTCTAAAATCGGCTTTCAGCTAGCGCTCTTCTTTGGCAGACGAAGCGCGACTGCCAAGCGCCGAGATTGAATCAAATACTAATTGCGATAATCTAAAATGTGTTCGGAGGTAATTACGTAGTCGGGCGTCAAACACCAACAGCAATTTTGAGAGACCTGTGCTCCATCAAATCGATGTAGACAGCGGTCTCAAAATCAAAATAGACACCACATACTGTTGATCGAGTGGTCATTGGACCAGGTGGATCCCGGCGGGGAGGCTCGACTCCATAGTGGAGCTTCGTTCGCTGCTGAACGTTCTGATTTACTAGTCTGAAGAGCTATTTGGGTTCGCTCATCTTTCCTTGGGAGTCATGCTTCGGTACGGATGGTGATGGAGCCACACGAAAAACATACTGTAACATTAGACTGCAACATAAGAATAAGAGAAGAATGATAGATACAGTACATATATCTCCATATCGCGCTACCCCATTTGAAAATGTTATGGGATAAGAAACCATTGACTAATACTTCCCATCTCCGGGCGAGGCGCCCATGTCCATCCGGTTGAAGAACCCTGCGCCATCCACATTGCCTCGTTCCCTTTTCTCCTAAGTCACCAAGCATCTCACTACCGGTGCTAAAAACCTATATGAGCGTTCCAATGACGAACCAAGCGGCACTTTGCGCAATGCTTCAGCACTGCTCGCAGGCGCAGCCGAGGCAGTTCTTGATATCTATAGCAACCTTTTCTAGGGTATCTAATTCTTTTAGTGCTTTGTTGAACTTCATGATACACGACCTCTGCCGTTCGAGTTTGTATGAGTCCAGTCGTGCTCTCGGATCATTGCATCCAGACTGCGACCGAAGTGCGTCGTCCAGTAGGGGAAGAATGGTACTTTCTAGAGTGTTCCATCTTGTGAGAAGGCCTAATATTGAGCCAACAGGAAAGTGCTTTTCAACGCACATTCTTGAATAAATTTCGTAGAAGGCGTCCTCAAAAACCTCGAAGTGGTCCGATGCGTCCTGGAATCGTCTACCCATCGGAAACATCTGGCCCTCGCACCACTGGCCTGTAAGGTCCAAGAATTTTATCTCTAAAGTTGAGCTATAATTGTGGGCCAAAAATCTGAATTTAAATCGCTGCTCTTCCTTTTCAATAATGATCGGATCGTCTTCAACATGTTAGTAAGTTGGCTAATTCGCTGACTCTTCTGCATACCTGATGTACCCTTGCTCTTTTTCAGAGACGAACATATATCTTGAGCCAACTGCCTATCTTTGGACCAATCGTCATCTTCAGAGGTATCGCCATCTTCAGAGGTATCGTCATCTTCAGAGGTATCGCCATCTTCAGAGGTATCGTCATCTTCAGAGGTATCGTCATCTTCAGAATCGTTCTCTGAGATTCCCACTGCCTGTGTTTCCATCACTTCAAGGCCAGCTCTATTCACTACGCCGGGTCGTAAGCCAATATTGCCCAGTCCTGCGTCATGATCGGATAAATAATGAATATTATTTCCATTATCGCCCTCGTCAGCTGTCTTTGCCCTGACGCGAGAGTAAGGCTTGCGCGTCTGGGGCCCTCGCCGCTCTGTAGGTTGCTTAGGCATGATTGCAGACGCGAAAGAAAAAGCAGAGAAATAAATGAGCTTAGTCTTGTGGAGCAATCTTTGGGAACGCTTTGATGGAACTTAAGTCTTGTGAATATACCAAGTCAAGTTGCAAGATGGTGAAGAGAGTATCGCCCAGGAGGGACAAATTGCAGTATTTATATCCGTATTGCTTAGCGAGCAGCAATTTATCACGTGTCAGCACTGCCGTCTGTAAGCGCTTTGATCTCATGTCCTGCTTGAAAAACTGGCGACTTCTCATCCAATAGAGCCATGCTAGATACATCGCTTATAAATTGATGGCTTGAAATGGATATAGATCCGTTGAACTACCTTGCGGCTGTCTCAGATATGGTAGCAGCGCCAACCCCACCAGGTAAAGTAGGGTATATGTCAAGGGGTATCTTCCTGTTCAAAGTTCGCCTCTTCTAAGCGCTGGAACCTTGTGCATATTCTATATGACACACAGATCGAGTATACTGGGTATGGTCAAGGCCCACTTATGATGTCTCTAGCGATGTAATGAGACTTGATAGCTTTCAGGGCGCGGGATACAGAAGGATGCTGCATTGAGATACAGTATCTCTTGATATTTTAGCAGCATCAGCAAGTTACCTGACTCTATTGTTCTCTATCAACATCAACTTAGAGGGATTGTCGAGCTTGTCGGCAAGGCCTTCCCGGTCTCCTGAATCCTTGCCTGCTTACGCTTCGGAGTGGGTAGGTTGGTCCGTGGCGTGGTCCTTAGTCATCTTACGGGTATTTATATACTGCCTACTGAAGCTATCTCGCCCTTCTCCATCCTTACCTGCACAAGATGTCGCACGTACCCTCCACCCCAATGATTGCGGCTTCGCGCATACCAAAGATTACAGCACTTCGTGAAAGCCTCAACTACGGAGACGGAACATCCCGCTGTCTTGCGTTCAATGATCATCTTCGCGTCTATCGAAAAAGATTTCTCCTCAACGATGAGCAAAGCTCCACCATGGGAACGGACCGGACGGGATCTACTTGTTGTAACAGCCATTTGATCCGTGGAACGGAGCTCTATGAATGGAATCAACATCAAGATGCACTTACACAGATCACCATATCCTTTCTAGATAAAGAAGGATATGGCGAAATGTACTGGCCAAGTGATTCTACAGCATATTACTTCAACTCGCTCCAGTATTCAACAGACCACACGCTGTATGCCTCTTATCAACAACTTGCACAAGTGTCATGTCTAACACAACTAGCATTACTCAAACCATGAGGCAACTGATTTTTCGATTAAATCTCCAACAACACCGTAACGAGGTGTACAGGAAAGGGAAGCCCCGGAACAAAGTAAAAAAGAAGGGAAAACATCAGGAGCCACAAGCTTCGCTTCATAGAGGGAGAGCAGAGGGCATGAGTCACGCAAGCATTCAGAGACCCAATCAGTCCTTCACTTCACTGATTTCAGCAACCGAGTCAACAATAGGCCGTGATAACAACATTGTACCAGGACTGCAGGGCCAGACAAACGTCGCGACCGATCTCAAACCTGGTGTTAGTTTCGTGTACAGAGTGATTCTCTCCCGCAAAAAGAAATATCGGAGTAAGAGATGGTTCCCAGAAGGCCACTTAAAAGAATCTCTGGACGAACTTATCAAGGAATTACCATTCAAAAATAAAGAGGGTATTACAGGGTTAATAATACAACTAAGTGGTCCTGGTGTTGTTGTAGAAGAGATTGTAATGCGCGATCAAAACGAAGATATTTGTTATGATAGCACAAGGAAGGAGCTTAAAGAGGCTGTCAAGATGTGTCTTAAAAACCACGTAAATGTTTCTGCGGGTGGGAAATTGGTAATTTGCCTCAAAATAGAAGCTACAAGGGAGGGCGGTGTCGACGGAAACATCAGTCATGACGACAGTGATGATGACGATGATGACGAGATGTCATTATTTTGAAAACTTAACATCTCCAATCCAGAAATTTGTGGGCGATTTTTCCTCAGAACTGTCGTTTCGAGTTTCCATTGGCAATGGTCACGTTCTCAATTCTCTCAGACAAAAAGACTTCCTTTGTCAATCGACAGCATGATCCGCTAATAAGCTAGAGCTACAAGTCCGCTCTTACATTGATGCGACGCCTCGCATATGCCTGCAAACGATGAGTTTGTCTCTCTTAAATTGTAACATATTACAAGAAGGCGTTACGATTATATGCTGAATTTTGTTTGTTTGAAGATCAGAACTGTAGACCAAACGCATGAACTATCAATGTCGTTACGGCTACTCAATACTTTGGTAGGTCTCCCCAATCTCCTCAATCTCACTTCGCTTCCGCTTTGGTCGACCGTCTAGTTCCTTAGAGCGAGGGAGAAACTCACCCTTTGTAGGAAGAAAATTCGGATAACGGCCTCTAAGCGATTGGAAATCTTGTTTGAGCCTGCAAACAATCCCTTCCACCTCCCTCAGTCTGCTATCGAAGGACTTCACGAAGGTATCTAAATCATTTGAAGCGACTTGCTCAATATCATCCTGAAGTCCGTCAAGAGCCAAGCTAGCAGCAGGTTGTCCTTCGCATGAATTGACAGAGGACATATTGAGGGCTTGAGCGAATATGGGTTCCTTGATATCAAAATGAGCTTAGAGACGAGAAGCATCCATCAATATCCATACCTCTCTATCGGGGTCGACTACAGTTGGTGATGGAGGGCACGTTTGGCGCTTGGCATATTCGAGTAGGTTTGATATTAAAAATCTTATAGATTCGATACGCTCGTCAGAGATGATGAATGATTGACCTTTCGGGTACATGACCTCCCATTTGCTAAAGGCGTTTTCGTAAGCGCTGAGATCGCTAGCGTCTGCAATGCGAGATGGGAGGCTGTTGAAGTGACACATGATGTTCATTAAAGGGGGGAAGGTGTTCCAAAAAAGGAAGTTACCACGAGGCCGAGAGATGGATGGAGATGAGGAGCCTCACGGCAATGCCTTATATACCGGGGCTCTATGTATTCACATGACACTTCATAACAACGCTAGCGATAAATGTAATGCTTCAGTACGTCCGATGACCGAAATGACGATGTACACCTCGCATAAGCCCCCACCTTCCGGTCAACTTGTAAAGTATACGGCCTAAATTCGGATGGCGTAACCGCATGGAGCTGGTAGCATATGTCGATAGACAAGGACTGAATGGTCATGGACCTTGATCTCTGCCGGAAGCTCCGATCGTAACCCTTTAGCTAGTGCCACAATCCCTCTCGCTACACATGGGTCAGAAACGTCGGATGCCTAAATTGGGGCGCATGATACCGGCAGTAGAAAGTTGGGGCGGCTGAAGAGTTCTTCTCAGATGGGAGTGGGAGGTGTCTCTGGCTCACTTTAATCTTTTTATAGGAAGTGGATAGGTGCTGTCAATCGCTCCGCCTGGGAATCCCGAACATCTCGATAACTTCCACTGGGTCATTTTACGAGGCATTCTTTGCACGATCAGGCTCAATCTCTTCACCCCTGGCAACTCGACCACCGCAACCTCCGGTAGCACTACCATCCGAAAGCGCTTCAATCTCAAGCGCTGGTTGATAGATCAGCCCCCCTTCTCCTTGCCAACGCATGCTAGTTACGCAGCATAGCACCTACTAAGCGCCCGAGAAGAATGAAGCTTCGCCGGAACTACCCTGACGCTGCATCTATGTGGCTTGCTTAGAGACTGGGCGCTACGCTCCTAATCGAATCATGATACCGCGAGCCTTCAGAGGCCGATGCTTAGATGCATCGAGCATGGATCTGACGTGATAGATCTAAGTCTCCACCGCATCAAAGCCACGCTGTCTGCGCGTTCTCTGTCATTTATCTTGATGATGGGCTAAGCAGAGCTAATGACAGGGTTCCGATGATCTATAAAGCAGGATCAGCCCTCCCAAAGTTCTCTATAGTCTCTCAAAGATGTCACCTACATATCCCGTGTTCTGCCTTGTCTGTTTCATTATTGGTTTTCTGCTCTCTTTATGGTTGATGTTCGACCATGCGTACCCGATCAACGTGGGCTCGGGAGTGACGCCGGCCACTACCGACAGACACATCGCTCTATTTTTTTATTTGTTTCAAGCATGCCTGCTCACGGTCGGTGTAGTGCTCGCGGCGTTGCAATTGCGCAACGATTATCGAACCACTTGGCTAGAGGTAGTCAACCTCTGCATCGTCCAAGTCTTTACCATTACAACGGTAAACCCACACCCCTCCCCCAATGTTAGCGATGGTGTCTTATGCTATAAATAGTTTGTTTATCTCTCAGCTACTTTTATCCTCTCCCCATGGATTACACGGCTGTCATGCGGGGCAGTTGCTGTGTCCATCGTGTCTGGTCTCATTCTATATAAGACGTAATCGGCCCAACTCGCTATTACACAGGTCGCTAACAATATGTAGGCAGAAGGAGGCCTACTACATATACGAGCCTCTTGTTCTTCCCTTTTTAGTAATAGTACCGCACTGGCTCATGGCCCTCTCGTTGCGGTGGATGTATAGACACAAGAGTTTGAGACAACATCAACGAGGTTACTTGTTCAGTTTGATTGTAGTCATTACCACACATCACTTGATGATTCTCTGCCACGTAACAGGTGGGACTATGCTTTGTACTCTGGCGTTTCTGGGCCCTGGAGCCGAAGTCCGTTTCCGACAAGGCGTGTTTCTTGTACGACCCCAGGTTTTTTGATGTAGAGATTCTGACAATGACAGGCGAATCTGATACTCCAGCTATTGTGTCTCGGCCTGGCTTCTGTGGTAAACATGAGGAAAAGGTGGCTTAATTCGCGCGACGCGATAAGGCTTGGCAGTACGGAAGATTCGGCCTACGAAGGGACTTCCTCGACTATGACATTAGGAGCAGTCACCGGTCGAATCTATAGCCAATAGCAAGAGGGAGAGCGGGAGCGTACGAGGGCTGTTCGGTCCGAGAATAAATACTTTTAATCAGCAGAAAGGGAAAGTTTTTGGGTTTCTGACAAAGTGACGTGGGTGAAAAGAGCTTATTACGATTACGAGCAACAAGGATGTTATTCACGACCGATGAATGTCTGCGAAGTGCAAGATATATCTCAAGGTGACGGATTCAGTTGACGTCGAAGAAGTGATCTTTTCGATTCAAAGCACATTCGATTGACACGGAAAAAACCGTAACTCACATGTAAATTTGTATTTCCCTGCGCTTAGATGACTTGGTCGAGCCGATTAAAGTTGATGTAATTTTCGTTTTGAGGGAATAGCTGGAAGTGGCCGTTCTACGTGGCCGTCAACGCATCCGAAGGGCGCGTTGAGGCCCTGCGCTTGAATCAAATCGCCTAAGCCGATAGGCATGCCACTGATCAGCATCGGTCGACTGGTGACTCCCTTTACAGAAATGTCCAGCTTATCCTTCTTATCCTCCATACTTTTCACAACAAAATTCAGCATCAACCGAAAGGGAGGGCTTCCATGAGGCGCGTCATCTACAATTGCTACTGTACGGCCCTGAACGGTGAAGGTAGTTGAATGACTGCGCAAGGTAGCATAGAAAGATTTACGACCTTCAACGTCCAACGGTAACCTGCAGAGAACGTTACCGGAGCATTGATATGCACCTCCTTCCACGCGAGAAAACTTGTCGAGCTCGAAGTAAAATACGCCTGCAATGATAAAATCCTTTGCTTGTGCAACTCTCCAATCTAAGCGAATTGCGTCTTTAGTTTGCTCCTTGAGCTTACCAATTGAGGCTACGTCGTTGAGCGCTGGCTCCGGACCAGGAAACTGTAAGTTAAGGCGAAGGCAGCGAGGACGACACAGTTCCGGTACACAGCTCAAGAACCGCTTCCAGAAGTCTTCTGAGTCCAAAGAGCCTGATGCCCAACTTGCGAGTCGATGGAAGAATCGGTCTCTCTTCGGTGAATGCGGTCCGACGGTATAGCGGTTTGACTGTGAGGTTCCTGTTCCTAATGAGATGAGGTGATCGATTCGGCACTTATCAGTCTCGAATACTCGACCTTTATCTGGCCATATTCGCGCGCATTCCCAAGCTACTATGAAAACAGGATTATTATGCGTTAAGCCACCATCTTGGTAAGTGTCAAGGTCATGCACATCCTTGGATTTGAAGTAATAGGGTGCTGCAGAGGTACAAGCTGCACTAAAGGCAATTTTTAGCTTTGAAAAGGATGTGCGGTCTCTTACTTACGCATCGGAGATCGATATATCGTGGCCAAAAGTTTCTGCTCGAATATGTTGGTAGTCTGATCGTCAGCACTGCTTCCCGCCCCGATTGAATAATGACTTACTATTCTCTTCAGATCGTGGCCCATTGTAGTTCGAGTGTATACATGGGATGTTTCCCCGAACCGTTGTAGCCGTGACAGCAACTTTTGTGTCCACTCGGAGAGGGTTGAACATCTTCCTAGCAGTCTCGAAACCCGCCCCGAAAGCCCTCTCGATAGGCGAAAGATTGTAACGGTGATCTCTTAGGAAGGTACGAAGCAGGCTGTGGAATCTTCGGGATAGAGAGAAAGTCTTATCATGACTAGACTTGAATGTTATTGAGGCTATGTCCTCGAAGCGGTTGAGGCACTCTCTCGGGGTCCATTCCATGAGGAAGACCCCAATCGCAGCCAGTCCGCCTATATGCCTATTAGTTAGGACTCCCGGATGGTTGTGGATAGGACTCACCAGCAGAAGTACCGCCGACGTAATCAAAGAAATTTCGAATAGGGCTGCCAAGGATCCGCAGCTCCCTGTCCATGTGGTCAAGATGAATAAGTGGAATAACGCCTCGTACACCTCCACCATCGATAGACAATACTCTTATACCTGCTGATGGTGGCACAAGATCAATTATCGTCTTCTCGCCCGGCTGAACTCGACCACAAAGAATGCAGTGTGGTAACTGAAACGAGTGGCGCGAAAGTGTCGACCGCCGGCCAAACCTTCGAACACAGATGTTACATATAGCATGACCGCAGTCAAACACCTTCTCCGGTCTATATGACAAACAGGAAAGGCATGTCCGAAAACTTTTCACTTCTGAAAGATGTGGCCACAATGATTTCAGTGTCTCAGTGTGCTGCTTAATGGCACTGTTTCCATACCGGTCATCTTCATATTGCTGGAACTGTTCTCTCAATTTGCTTTTTACAAGGTCAACGAAACGTGTTCGTTGGTCTCCAACCTTTATGGTTTTTGCGATTGCTTTGATGCATTGGCCAGCGTAGAACTCTTCGTACAAATCTTCTGGTAGGAAGGCTACTAAGATCAGCAAATGTTCAGGTATCTGGATCAGCACGTACCGTGAGCTCCAGGAGGATAGTTTGGTAGAAATATCGTGGAAGCGAAAAGTGGTACACCGACGGACCATATCCAAGAGTGGTTTGGCATCACCGCGAGCAGCTCTGCAAGGTGTAGCGAGGTGTCCTTGTAGCTGAAGTCTTTCGGCCTCGTCGCTCTGACAAAGTTAAAGCATGACTGCTTTGTGCAGAATCGTTGCAATAAACGCGTTGCGAGTGTTTCCATATGTTTCAAGCTAAACAAATGACGGGAGAAGGTCCGACCCACGTGAACGTCTTTACTGAGAGACATGATGCGCTGCCGGAGGCTTTGAGCATGGTTAGACAGTGGACCGTCCTTACGAATTCCAAAGACGCAGATGTCGCGATACCTAGACTTCAGATCTACCTCGATTAACTCTCTATTCGTGTATTTCTTAAGCCGGTTCATCTCTTCTAACACCATGTTGTAGAGTTTGCGCTGCACCCCCGCGTGATCAAATTGAGCTGCTCGAGTTTCCACGACGATCAGCGCCATCGGCAAAGCGCGGACAGGCAGGCTGTGTGATTTTGCTTGAACTGCTTGATACGCCAATATGCTACATATCCCAGGGATGCCGCGAAGGTCGGCTGCAAAGTAGCAGACCACGTCCGACAAGGGTGCAAAAACATTAGATATGAGACTGTATCCGATATTCAGGGCGGAGTCTGACTCCACTATTGGTTGCGATACGCACGCCGGCGACCCAGGGCGGGCGGGTGGAATTTCCGCATTAAGCTCACAGTCGATGTATATTTCCGAGTTGAAACTGTCAGTGAGCCTGGGACATGCTAAATGAACCTGACCGTGGGGTTGCAAAGTTCGTGAATGGCCGAGTATTCGCGACAAAATAATCGACTTCTTTGTTGTTCCCACAAAAGTAATTAGTGGCAAGCTGACGGTTGCGTGAGCTTGGCCAGGGCCAAGGTCGCATAGTGAAATTCTGTGAGTCCAAAGCTCGAAAACGTCGTTCTCTCGAGAGACGCTGATCCAAGGATAGGTGGACATCTTTTGGTTTGTAAAGGGCAAGGAGCAGGGAAAGCGCCCTCATAGTTGTGCTTCCACCCACTCTGCTATATTACACGGCACATAATTAGGATGACTTTCGCAAGAAATCGACACCGAAAACCAAAAGCCGAAATTGTGCGTCCAATACCCGAAATCCGTTTTCCCAATTTCGCACCAGAAGTCACCGCTTGAGGGCTGGTCTAGCCTAACGGGATTAGGAACGTCCTCGTGATCGTGCCTCACGACGATGTGAGCGAGCGGTAGGAGACACATAGATGATCTGGTTCGATGCAATGGATTTTTTGGCGGTACCAAGTAAAATGAATCAATCAAAGGAAACACCTGAGGTGACTCTCTTCAAGTTGAAATGTACTTTGGGTTTCGCCCGTATTCAATTCTCCGAGTTAAGCTTCGAAGATTCGATGCGCCGAAACCATCGAACAGAATCACCCAAAGCAACAGAACGATTATTGCAACTTTTCCGACAAGTAGGGTGTAAGCGTTACGAAATTGAGAATTTCATCGATGCCACTGTCCCTCTTCATATCTTCCAAGCGGCCATTTCCCCTGCTGATCCTTCTACATTTCAGGATGCGGGCAACGTCCCACAGCTTCGACTACACCACCTTGTAGAGTGCCAAGATGGATTACACCGAATCTCAGCAGCCAAGAAATATCTCCCGTTCAACGATCGCTGGTGGATCGTTCGATTGTTACATCAAGAAGGTATGTGCAGTCGAGCGCGCAGCTTTCCAGCATTGCTCACAACAATAGCGTATCATGAGCGACAAGATCTCGGCTCTTATACGCGAGCTTCCTTTGCTCACGAACAGAAGTACTCCGATGGGCATATCTTCAGGAATATACGCCTGGCGTATCGGGACAATCTGTATGAAGACGAAACAATGTGGTGGGCAAGATTGACTGCTACCAAGCAGAAGAACTTGCGTCAACTATTGAAAAATCGAGAGCTCACAGAATCATTCGACCGTCTACTCGGTTTCAGTGGGATGTGGGAACCTATCCAATTAGGTACACTCCATCGATTTCATGGCCTTAGATGCCCAGAGGTCAGTATTGGGCTGCGCAGTGCTTCGCACCAGCGCTTATCCTTAAAAGGAACTCTTGAATTACCTAAAACATATTCTGGACGTATGGATCCAGATTGGAACTCTCGCATCATATGTCGACGATGCAACGGTCAGAGGTCTTGAGCTGCGCGCACCAGGCGTGTCCAAGGCGGACTTGCGAGAGATCACCCAGAACAGCGAGATACTTTCTGCAGCCAGCGACGCCGAGCGGACCCAAGCCATCGAGAAATTCAAGCAGACCAAATGCATCATACCATCGCTGAGAACCTTTTTCGAGAATCAGAAATATCTGGAGCCCTGCAGCTCGATCCTCAGGCAGCTCCTAGGAACGTGTGAGCCGAAAAGATCCCTGCAAGCAGGATTTAGTGCTAGACACTTCCGTCGCGATGCATTTGTGATCCAACGCTCGGAGCAACATGTTTTAAAGTTCCCTATACAGGAGGCCACCACTTCGAACGGCGGCTGGGAGCGAAAGCTTGGGTATGTCCAGTTGTGGATGTTCTGTCTTAGGAACTTTCCTGACATGACTGAGATGAAGCCAAAGCTCGGCCAACGAAAACATAAGATTGAAAAGAACTCTAATCAAGCTTCGTGGCATAGACTCGCTACACTTGCCTGGAGACTCGGCTTCGACACCGAAGAGATCCGAAGGCTTATGGATCAAGATCCTGATAAGACGCAAGTGCGTGGACTTTTACAGACCGTCCGTCCATACCACAGCATAAATCAGGATGTCTATGTTGACAGGATCGTGGACGTGCTAAATAGCATGGAGAATGTTTCAGGTATTGCGAGCATAGGAAAATTGACGAGCAGAACACGCTACCCCACTGACATCAGGTGCGGTCGACCAAACTACGATGACCACGAGGGTGACAAGGATAGCCTGTTTCTACCTCTGCTTTGGCAAAAGTTGGATGAGATGTCTGAGGATATTGACATCACCTCTCTCTATGTAAAACGTGACCTCCTACATGCATTTTTTGGCAAGGTGGGCCTCCTCATCTGACAAACTCAATTTGGTATACTGATGTTTGCTAGGACTTGCTCGAACTATGCCCTAGATTTGAGATGCTAACTCTTGATCCGGAGGATCTCTTTAGGAGACCTTCCGCGCAATCCTTTCATGGCTACGAAGCTGAGGTGACGACGCTTCGAGGCGATTTGCAGGCGGCGCAGAACCTTCTCAATGAGACTAATGGAAATCTCGAAGAGACTGAGAGACGTATGGTCCAACTCTCAAGCGAGAAAGATGCTTTGCAGATGCATTTAGGCGAAGAATCACAAAGGGGTCTCGAAAAGGAAGAAAAGATTTCCGAATTGCAAACAAGGCTCAAACAACTGGACATGGTGGCTACTGAAGTGTCGAATCTTCGGCTTGCAGTAGAAGAAAAAGATGCTAGAAGTGCAGAATTGGGAGCTGAGGTAGTCAAGCTCAGGGAACTAGGTGGCCAGATGCAGGCCAGGGAATGCGATGCCAAGGAAACCCTAATCACAGAGTTGAGGGCGCAACTAGTAGAAACGAACATAGCCAAAGAGCATGTTGTCACGGAAATGCAAGACCAGTTGCGAACCAAGGAAACCCTAATCACAGAGTTGAGGGCGCAGCTGGTAGAAACGAACATAGCCAAAGAGCATGTTGTCACGGAAATGCAAGACCAGTTGCGAAACAAGGATCGAGAAATCGCAAGTCTGATGGCAGAATCACTCGAACGAAAGGCAGCTAACGAAAAGCTCATCGCGGCTAAGGATTTCGAGATCAAAAATCTCGAGAATGAAGTTGACACAATGACCACTGGTAATGACCCTGAGCGTTACGCGAGAAGGACTGCGCAACGCACGTCAACATTCCGTCGAGATTATCTTTTCCATAGCGGTGACCTCATACTGGACGGGAACCTTCCACTGAGCATTGCAGAGATCAAGGCTCGTAATAAACCGACCCACTTAGACATGAAGTATTGGAAAGGGGGCTCAGAGTGGCTTCGTGGTCGATTTGACCAAGATATTCAACAAGAAAGGATGGGAACGGCGCGACGCATTCTGAGAATCTCCAACAACGACCCGAATTACCTCAGCGTTGTTCACATTTCTATAGAGGACGGATTCCGTGCTACTCAATATTGGATCCCACTCAAGAAGGCTCAAAGTTTCCTTGCCTCGATTCCCCAGGAATTTGAAGCCTACATACTCGCACAGACTACCGACAGTTTACCAGCTCCAAAACGTCTCACGGACTCTTTGCAACATATCAACGCACAAACCTTGAGGAATAGCTGCCAAAAGCATGGTGTATGCTTTGTTGGGACTCAAACTACATGGCAAGAATTTCTTTCGAGCTCGAGAGGAAAACGGAAATTCGGGATAGAACTGGATTCGACCAAACGGCAACGAGATGATGGTAGCTAGATCTTTTAACTCATGTTTCACAAATTTCTCCGCGACATTCTTCAGTGCATCACGCAAAAAAAATTCAGAAAAATAACAAGTACATAATGAGTGTGAGAGGTCTAGTTACGTGCAAAGCAAGATCTGACAAGACTGTATGTACCGAGATCTCAACCTGACTTAACGACTTGTGCGTGCCCTTGCCCTGGTCAGAGGAGGGCTGCCATACATTTCCGGTGTCTCGTGATAAATACCGGTACCTTGACCGTCGTGCAGTTGGATCCCGCCTTGAGAATGAAGGTCGTAGGTTGAGCGCGCACGGCGAGGCTGAAATTGTCTCATGCTTCTGGTGATGTTGACTGGGTTCAGACGCGAACGATTCGGAAGCGGTCCGCTTGGACGGATGTAATGTCCGTCGTTGCCACGTGTGCGCTTCGGGGGCGAGATGCAAGTTGGATCAGCCCCTCCGTCCCTGTTTCTGTTTTCAGGGCCAAGGTTCACGAAATCTTCATCGGTGAGATCCTCATCTGAGTCCACCGGACTTTTATGTGCTGGAACGGGTGCAGTCGGCGTCTGTCGAGACGGGGATGGTGCCATTGGGGATTGGCCACTTTGGATTCCGAACCATTCGGGACCTATGAGGTCCTGGATGTCCGAGAGCCCAGACCCCTGGTCGTAACTTGTAACGACCTGACCATTCTCGATAAAGTTCTCAGTCTTCACTTTTGCCGGATTCTCGACCATCGCACTCTGTCCTTCTGTATCCTCTTCGAATTCAACAACTGCTTCCGGAACATTCGGCTGAGCAGGTTGGGACCATGGCATCGAAAGTCCTTCACGCCGATTCCACTCCGCCAACCACATCATATGTTTCGGCTCGGTGGAATAGCTGTCCATGTTAGTCTCGTTGATCGGGTTGCTCCCCTAGCATGGTCAGTGTCCTGCATGGGAATGGATTCGATAGATCCTACAAGAAGATGCTTAGGGAAAGGCCAATTCGGTAGATGTGGGTGTGACCGAAAGACAGAAAACTCATCCCCGTGGGCATAGAAGATGGCAACCTTCACAACCTGGTCTTGAAGGCACAGTGCTTTGGCTTTTCTTTCTAGGCCCCCACGACGACGATTGAAGAACACGTCCTTGGACATCGCTGAGGCTCGGACTACGGGAGGCATTGTGACACAGTGGTGAAAGTTTGAACAAGAGGTATTTGCTGATACGAGTGACTGCAGGATACAGTGGAGGAGCTCAATCCAAGCCTCCTTATAAAATGCGGAATCTGAGTTCTGATTTCACGAACACATCCAAAGGAAGCTCCATGCGGCGCTATGGCGCTAGTGTGTGATGGCGCGAACGGCACAGTGACCTGGGCAAATTTGCCAGTGCCAGGCGTCTTGTGGTGGCTGAAGCGGCACGGGCTCAGCAGTTTTCGGAAATGATAATTGCAATATGCTGCTTATGAAAGACGTTATCTGTAAGTGAAATTTCGGTTTCGTGACGCTTCAGATTCGCGTCGGTAATCTTTGGCTTCTAATTAATACTCAGCCAAGCTGGCTGACTGCAACGATCTTCTGCTTCCCTGCTCACACTGCACTACAATGCAGCTACTTTCCATCTATTCTCTTTCATTCGCATCGGCGGTGGGCATCTTGTTCTTCTGGAATGTTTGGCGACTGATCGATAGGTCTACTCGCAAGGCGATCGTGTCGTTCATTCGCAAACGGCTCTTGTACGCGTTGCTAGTCCGACGTTTGCGAACTTCCTCCGATGTTAGCCTGTTTGCTGGTTTGAATCTATTGCTGTTCGGCGCAGCAAACGTCACAGCCTGCACTTTGTGGGTTCAAAGCCGAGCTGAGATCGCCAAACGATGCGGAAGGTTGTTCATTATCAATGTCATCCCGTTATACCTGGGGGGGCGAACAAACTTTATTGTCGACAGGATATTCCGTCTTCAACTCAACGAATACTCTCTCCTTCATCGTTGGATAGGACGTGTATGTGTGCTCCAAGGACTGATTCATGGTGTTCTGAACGCCGCAACGTCGCCATCCTCTACTTTAGAGATAGTAGTAGGTCCTCTATTTATGGCGAGATCTTTTCTGACCTGAACAGATACTCTCTTCGCTGGTCGCTCTAGGATGCCTATCCTTCTTGCATATCCGAAGATACATGTACGAGGTATTCCTCAAAACGCATTTGATATTCGCTCTGGCCTTAGCCATTCTTCTATGGTTTCATGTTCGACTTTATTCTACTCTCGCGATGGCTTGCTTGGGTGTGGCGTCGGCTGCTTGGTTGTTGCAGCATATCATCTGGCTGGTGAAACTGATCCATCGATCGTCTAGCGGGCGGTCCACACCCATCGTAAGTGTTGAAAAATTCAATGCATCTGCACCGGATTCTCTCGAAGCCATGGCAATAGAGATCAAATACGACAAGGGCTGTGACCTAGGACCTGGACAATACATATACATAACGCTCCCAAGACTTTCCTTTCACACCCTTGGACTGGTTCAGTCACATCCGTACGTTATCGCTTGGATCGACGGACAACACATAACCATTCTTTTGGAACGTTGCAAAGGCTTCAGCAACGCGATATTCACACTTTCAGATGCAATGACCCATTCTGCCATGATCGACGGCCCGTACGGACGTGTTCAATCACTGGGCCAGTACGACAAGGTTCTGCTATTAGCAAGCGGGATTGGAGTTGCCGCCCATCTACTCCACATACGTCAACTTCTTGAAGCACATAAAGATAAGTCTGTCCGAGTCAGAAGGATAGCACTCACTTGGTTCTTGGAATCACCTGGTAAATTTGATTGTAGCCCTTGTAACCACTAAGCTAAGATAATATCAGACCAAGAAAGGTGGGCCGACCGCTTTCTACGCCGCCTCCAAGAAATCGACAACCACAACGCAGATGGCCACCAAATCTTCGTCTTGAAGATATACACTATCGGGGTGACCGAATTCAAGTCCCAGGACTTACGTTACTTGAGAACGCCGACGATTCTGGACCTTAGCGCTGAGATTGATGGAGAAGCTGGTGTTGAAGGTGGTAACACAGCCGTGTCAGGTAAGATTATGTACGTGCTCTGGGCAGGCCAACATTGACAATCGCAGTGTGTGGCAACCCTCACTTCGAGAGCGCAGTCAGAAAGGGAGTACAGTCTAGTAAGCGAGATATCCACCTGTTCATGACCGGGTTTCGACCCGAGGAATCAGAAGCAAGCAAAGCAGCGCGTGGTAGGTATTGCTGAGTGCGATGGACATTAGAATTGGCTCTTCCTCTTGTAATTACGTATCAATAGTAGATACACTCCTTTTAAACTTGTATAGTTGCCTGACTTCTTATTTTGTGATACGTGATGACTCCATTTCAAAAGGTCTTGATAATTATTACCGGCTCAAGACGTTTGACTGTGCAGGTACACCCCATCTTGCGCGAGTTGCCTCTATCGTAACACGACGTGTCCATGCTACTCATTAGAAATTCTAACCATCACGTCTTAAGGCTTCTATTACCGCGACTATAATTTATGTTTGGGGTTTGAAATTCTAGTTTCAAAAGTCTGAAATCAAGAATACCATCTACTACAAGCGTAATCATGCTGACTATTGTTACAATACAGTAGTCGAGTTTCGAATCCAAGTCCTCGATATCCAGAATTGAAAAACCGAAAAATACTAGAGGGTTACTTAGTTCTGCGATTGACTTTTCAGTTTCCAAAATTGGAGGTCTGAAAATGCCGGTGTGACGATCACGGCCTGGAGTTGGATTACGATTTCTGGGGCCAAGAACCCCGGGCATGCCGACGTGCGCCTTGTGCTCCGTACGCGTAACGCGCGTGCACTGCTCCTATGCGGTAAATGGGCAAACATGGCCTATCAGCCCCCAGATCTTAAGCGCCCACACGCAACAAGTAGCCCGTGCGGGCAAATTTCCCCTGTACGCGATTCGAGAGCACGGTCCATATGACCGCAACGTGAACGGCTGCACGCCTTGAAAAGCCCCTGCGCGACAATCCCGTGCGGTCTATAACGCCGCACCCCTCTTTTATCCCTGCAGAATTCGCCCGTGCCTCGCGAAATGCCCGGCGGAAAACGCCCATGCACGCAAGAACGCCGTGCGCTAGCATAAATCTAGTGTAACGTTGGCGCTTACCGATCACCAAGATGCCTCGCCTGCGGCAACGCCTGCGGCAACGCTTGCTCAGCACTAGTGGCGTGTTTACCGCGCCGCCGCTTAATTTGGATGCTGTTCTATCACACTGTGCCTCAGACGTACTTGTGCTGTTCGAATCAGGATGTGCGACATTTTCCGAAAACCAGCAGCGAGTAGACAACCTTGCACATTCTCTAAAACGCTACTACGCCTGCGCGGAAGTATTTATTGGTTCACAGCTCGTGCGAAAGTCCATCTTCCGTAGTTGCAACCCCAGCATGCCTCGCTTCAAACGCTACACCCGCTCTCATGCTACTACGACTCGTTCCAAGCGTCGAGCGTCGAGCCCCAAGATTCGCAGGGATGAAAAGCTAGCCACGCGTAAGCGATCGTTGCAGTCGGAAGACACTGTTGTCGATAGCATGGAAGAAGGTGAGGCGTTCCTCATTCAGTAGACACTTTCTAATCGTCAAAGCAGAGAAGAAAACACCTATCGGGCCTCAGGCAGATCCGAATGTCGGAGACGATCGCTCCTCCACGTTGTCATCCCCCCCATCCCCCCTCGCTCCACCTTCCCCTTGGCTAGCCCATCGAGGTCCTCATCGAAGTGGGCTTGCCGCTGCCTCAACCGACCAAGATCAATCCATCTCTAGCAACTCAGCTACAAATACTAGCCGTGGTCGAGTAACGCCCTCCCCGTCTGCTAGGGCGACGACAGCGAACATGGGATTTAGAGAAGAGCGATCACAAGGACAGCAGTTTCCAACTGCTCTGCCTGAAGCGAGCACACCTCGAGATGGCCCTTCAGCCACGATCAATACTACTTCGCCTCTAGAGCGACGTCCTCTGTTGCCGCAACCCGATGCCTCAGCCTCTGTTCAGGCAGCACATAATACTCATCCACCAGTGCTTCTTCCAGGGGCCAGTATCCCTCCGGTGGCCAAGGTGGTACAGCACTCAAACCCAAATTATCCGACACCCTACCGAACTACAGCAGCTCCAGCAGCTCCAGCATATGCAAATTCGAGTATGTTGTCTGCGTCGATGGTATTGGCTACCCCCGAGCAACAGCTGGATCTGGCAAATCGGATCACATTCTATACGCAAGCTCATCTTTCTCCGATGGAGAAAAACCCACTACTGATAGTCCGAGATATCCAGGAACTGAGCAAGGGCTACTGGAAGAATCTAAGTTTTATGGATAACATCGCATCGAACGTTCCTGAAGGCTACTACAAGCCTCAAACGCAGATGAGAGCGGCTTATCTATGGGCTAGAAATTGTGGCATGGTGCCTTATTCTGATCTTGTGCAGTTACTCAAATTACCACCTGGGTTTCTAAAATGCTGGATCCGTAGATACGCGCGTGTACATTAAGTGCCGAGTAGATGGCGTTTGGCGCATATAGGTCTTTGATAACCGTACCTGAACTCCGATGCTATATGTGAGACACTTGACAATCGGAAATCGCGTCCTTTGAATGCCATATACACAAACACCCGCATGGCTCGTGCGTTAGGCGCCCTCAAAAGTTATAAGAGACCTGAGCCTGCCCTCGATACCTGCGTAGATTGTACTTGCTCTGCACCGAACATGGCTCTAGATCGTTCCCCTGATTTTGGCGATAGTGGCACAAACAGTCCTGATCCAACCCTTTCTATGAAGCTATCAACCCTTCGATTACGACGTTTGAACCGGTTGAAATCGGTTTCCCGTGGACCTTCCGAAGAAGAATATGCTTTATTGCACAGCCTTCTCAAGCTCATTGACTGGAGCCATTACGAGACATGCGGAGGAAATCTCGATCTGACACCAATGTTTGAAGGTACGACTACTTTCTATCGTACAATAAGGTTCTTGCTCGGCTGACTATAGCTAGCCATCGATGAACAGATTGAGAGAAATTACTATGAGGTGTAGAATAAGGCTGTTGATCAGAGCGAGGGCAAATAAAGTCTTAGAATTTTCTATCTAGAGCGCGGGTGTGAACGCGTATTTGAAATAAAGCTTCAGCTAGCAATAAGAACGTCAAGACATGTTGTGTATCGTTCTTTGAAGTCCCAACCATCGAAATCCCACATCCAATACAAAGTGTAAATATCGTGTGGTTGCAAGGAACCGGGCATCACAAAGTCTTGTCCGCACCACACATCTGGGCCTTCTACTTCCAAGCGAGGCCGCTGGCTTAGTCTTTCTCGCCTCAAAGCCTCAGGTGAGCCATTCGCCTGGTAGCATAGCCCGTCGTCGAAGTTGGAGGTGTGGGTGGTCTTTTCGGTCAACGAGGAATCAAGGATATCCTGAAGCGTGTCAGTGCTTGTGGCATGTCTTGTACCTACCACAGTAACCATCCCAGATGTTCCATTACGGCGTGGATCATCATGCACCTTAGTAACATGCCCGTTCTCCTGATAGAGCAATCGGATATGGTCGTTTGGCCGTACTACGAGCATGGTACTGTAATCTGTGTAGTTTCTAGTTCTCTGAGTTTCTTTGCACGCGAGATCATTTGGGAGGATTTCATTCCTTGCTCTTCCGGCCGGCGGTAGAAGGTATGTCATGTCGGAATCCAAGAACGTAGGAGTGCGTTGAACTATTGACATGATCTTAGCGTTGGGCTTAGATTCAACGACCAATATCGTACCATTGCCGCGCGGGAAGCCGGGCTCTCCAACTAATTTCCCCTCCTTCACAACGTATACCCTTTCAACCCAACTGTGACCGTGGACTATGGACAGGCTTAATGTCAATACGATCAAAGAAAACATTTTCAGATGCTGCTGCGGAAGCATCGGAGCTGTCCCGGCTGCGATAACTGTTACTAATGCGACAGGTAACCCCGAAAATCTTCCGGAGACTTCAAGTTCAGATCCCATATTTCGATTTTCGATTCCGGAAGCCTTGATTTACTACGCTCTATACTGGTGGAAAGATCGGAATCGAGATGTCATATTCTAGATAGAGGAAGCGAGGGGTTTTGCGTCCCGATGGTGCATGCAAGTCACATAAAGGAGCAAGCTCGAGACGATTCCTTACAATTTACCTCCAAAATGTACCGAAGAACACCCGTTTCTGTTCCACTACCCACAAACTTACCAAACCTGAGTCTGGCGATCCCGAGCACTTTCCAAACGAACCTCGACACCTTTACGAGCTTGCCACAGCCGACCATGGTGAACACCAAGCACAATTCTACTGGCGTCAAGCAAAAATCCAGGCCCATCAGTCCAGCGGTGATAGGGGTCATTGTAGGCATTGTGGTCATCATGATTCTGGTGGGGTTGCTCATCATACTAAGGAGACGGCACAATCGTAAAAAGTTGAAAAACGATGTATCATCTACGGAGCAAGTGTTTACCCAGAGCCGCAGTAAGCTCGGATAAGCCAAGTTAGTCTATATACCAGTGTTCATCATCAGTAGTATCATCGGGATCTTCCGGTAGTCTTGATAGCGTTCGACACGTACGATGTAACACACATCGCATACTATCCTGTACCCATAATTCTTGCGCATGACTCATTCGCTGCCACCGACGAACGAGGAGATTGTCGAGGCTCCAGCACTTTGTGATCATGGTGATCTCGACTTGTTGAACTTTGCTGTCGGTTGCTGCCCTGTGCCACAAGTTCCAAGCTCGGCAGTCATTGAAGCGGCTACACGTTTGAATCGTGATGCTAGAAACGTTTGGAAAGTATGCTAACAGAGGGGTAGAGTCGAAAGTCTCAGCTTTTCGAGTGATACTGAAGCCTGACTCGAACGGAGGTGGGTTCGTCGCACTTAGCTTGCCACATAGGGTTATTCTTCGAATCTGCAAACCCCCAATGGAGCCTATGTGACGTAGACACCCAGGACTATCGTTGATATCCAACGCAATATTTGCCACGCTGCAGAAGACGGCCATAGCTTCCGACGCTGTTGTACGACATGTCCAGATGAGTGCCGTATTCATGATCGCTCTTGCCCTGTGTTCCGCCGCTTGGCCACATACTCCTGCGTCCTGGACTCTGTGCAGTCTGGAAGCGTGCTGCCAGCTATGAGTCGGGCTGAAGCAAAGTGAACCATCTGCTGATGATTGGATGCATGGTGCCCAAGTAAAGTGGGAATTCTCCTCGTTGTTGTTGACGAGCCGACGGCGGCGGATGTGTATCAGCGTATTTTGGAACACGTATCCATAGATCTTATGGCGAAGCTCATAAGGGAGGCTGAGGAACGTTCGTGGACGTTTCGTGATCTCCGGTCGGCGTGGTCGCCAGCCTGGGGGCACAGATTGTGATCGTGTGCGTCTAGATAATGGAAGGGCTTGCAATTTCGCGTGCGAGGCTCCGTGTTGTGTGTGCATGATGGTAAGAAGAGCTGCTATCGCACAACTTGTGGAAAGCGTGATAGTTCTGAGTATCGGCGTCGATAACCCGGAGGACGGTCATAAATACTTCGACGGCGATGAGATCACGTCTTCGGAATCAGCCTCGGCGCAGCAGCGCGTAGGAGGCGTAGATGGTGCGCGCTTCGGAGCTACAAGGGTGTGACCAAGCGCCCCGTAAGGGGATTCAATCAATGTAATAGACCAGGCGCGTACACGGATAGTGATCACAGTAAAGAAGAGAATTCATTCGCAGCTATGGACACAATCGATGAAAGGACAACAAGCATAGCCTTTCAAGCCTGTGACTTAGTTTTCGTCTGTCTAGAAACGCTCGGACTGTCTTTGGAAGTCACTTCTAAAAAATTGCTCGGATGATCTTAGGACGGCGTGTAGCTAAGTCCTTTTTTCCGAGAAAGGAGTAATTCTGCATGTATCAGTACAGTCACCCTTCAGCAAGGTTCTCTTACTTGGTCTTTTCCAGTCTCTTCAAATAACCGGAGAGTACTCGCTCCAGTGTCCCCCGTTAGGAATTGATACGTAGAGTTGGGCCCGTTCCTCTGAACGACGTGTCTTTTCTTCTTTATGTTCCTGCTTCCAACGTAAAAAGGATTCTTGTGAGCGTTGCAGCATGTCGGTCAAGCGCCTCTTGATCTGGGTGTTGATAGGGATGTAGCGCAACATCGGTGTCGATACGTGCGGGCCGGCAAAAAGAGGATGATAGAGCGACGTTAGCCGACCAATACCCTTTTATGAACGTTCCGTCCTAGAGGCTTCGGAGATAACTATTCAGGCGGAACGATACCTTGGCGCTACGCCGCGCTGCAGGGGTTCACGCGTTAGACAGACCGATTACCCTACGCTATCCTTGGCTGTCTCAAGACAAGGTTCACACTAACGTTGCATTGCCGATCATTACGCGAGTCGATTGATCCTCGCCAAATCCGAGATTCCGTTAACGAAAGGTTCATGGGGCTCTATGATATCAAACATGTGGCACAGTATTCTAAGTACGGAGGATTATCCTGATAGGGTATAATGCAAAGCATTCGTCATGGAACCGATCATATTAGGATTCTTAAGATTGAATTTCGATTATCAATTTTCTGAAAATAAGATCCTGAGCGCCATGGCAGATCCCCCAGATAGGCAATGCCATATGCTGTCAGCCCCACCATGTTGGGGCACGGTCTGCAAGAAAATCTTCGGGATCGGATTTTCGTTTTTGTGGGATTCATCCGCTGCTACTGTAACGTTTGCCACTTCTTGTCACATCTAAGACATGGTGTTGCGATAGTCAATGAAGTTTATGGTGAAAGCGGATATTTGAATTTGGATTTATGTGATGCTTGCCATTGAGTTCGGAGCTAGTGGACGGACATCAAGGCTGAGATTGCTTTTTGATTTTGCGGCGCTTCACTGTCAAAAACGATTTTGAGATCTGGCGGCAGTGCGAACGCGTGTCAAGGTTCCGAAGCATGCGATTGTGATTACGATTGTGATTACGATTGACTAAAATCTACGTCTGTGATACTGTAGTCTTTTGGTCACAATATTCCGTTCCATCTATCTCCTCGTGTATTATGAGATGAGTCCACATTCAAAGCAGATTTCCTACACAGAGCGCAAGGTGAGTAGACGCTCCGAGATTAACTAGTGTTTACACATTTGTGAGAATCCGTCTACTGATTAATAGATCACATTATGATGTGCAACGGTTCCGAGCAATGCTTATACTACTCCAGGGCTATGAGAACCTTTGGAATCAAGACCATAGTCTTGACTTCCAGACAAATCGTGCTGCTTGTGAGGACGAGCGATGACGTCTATGCTTAAGGCTGACCGGGCCAGATCATTACTTTGAGAGGGGCGTGTATCTTATACCCGCCTTGCACAATCGAACAGATAGACTCGCATTGGTAATGAACAACTTCGTTAAAAATCAGGAGATCATGGCCGACGAGAGGCTGAATGAAGGTTTAATTGATATGGTGGAGGAGATGGGGGGCTACAAAGTGATGTTGAAGCTTATAGAAATGATTGAGGAACTGACCGCAACTTTTGAAGACATCCAAGTTGCCTTAGGGTCACTTGAAACTGCTTCTCGAGGAGCATACGGGGAGGAAATCAAGGTCTACATGTATCAAAAGCCTACCTGAATCACAATGATGATTCCAGCTTCACTAATGTTCGAAGACCATCACTTTTTCTTTGCTACTGATCGGTTTTTCACAATATATTTAATGATCTGGCTCCAGACGTCTGCAAATCCAACCGTGTTGTCGTGTTGCCTAAAGAGAGCCGATTTCCAACGAGCATAGTATCTGGGAACAGCTATCGGCTATACTGATACAATCAATACTCATTCTGCGTTGTGATCGACAGTAGGAATCCCAATTTTCGCAATTCACCTTTCTCTTTCTAAACCTCGCCTATCTTCTTACTGTACTCTAGCATTTCTGTTCAGATTTTTGGCTATCCAAGAGCAAGATCAACTTCGGTAGTCCTAGCTAGCTTGAGGTCCAATCATCAAAATCGACTTTTGATTTCTTGATATGTCACAGATTCAACAATGCTAGTCCATTTCAACTATAAATGGCCAGTGATCAGGTTGCCTTGGCTCTAACACACCCAAACAATAACACTCTATCTTCTCCTCAACACAATGCTTTTACCCAGCCTGCTGGCATTTAGTATGACCGTCATGGCCTCTCCTTATCCCCAATGGGGGTCATGGGGCAATGAGCCTTGCGTCGTATGTGAAATCATCTATCTCTCGCCCTTTCACCTCGAGATCTGACCGAAACAGCCGCTCGACTCTGGGATCATTAACAATCGCGAATACAAACGCATCATAGCAACCTGCATCGAGCAACCACAACTAGATTTCAGTAAGCTACTGCCGTGGACTTTGTGCACCATCGTCAAGGATGAAATTGGGCTTGCGACCAGAACCTGTGATCTTGACGACAACCTCGGACGTCTGGAAGACGTCTGCGTGAAAAATGGCTGCATGGATAAGACTCCGGAGTCCTGGCAGCAATAGATGGCACGGTTAATCTGTGTGGTCTTGTATAGAAGCTCCTGCAAACTCATCGGAGGCTTATGTAGTTCAGACTCGCAATTTACATTATTAGATTTTGTGAACGTCGTGACACACGCTGTCGATGGGGTATCCTGAGTTCATTCCCTCGTTCTCCCATACATCATCACCTCTTAGCCACCACCTCAAGCTTTATCAATTCCCAGCACCCATGGACGTGAGGAAGATAACCTCGTAAGCCATCCGCAAACGCCGTGGTAGAATGACCAACTTCTGATAAGGACTGCATATCATGCCTATGGGTTCCGTCCTCTTCTTGCCGGCGTTGAAGCTCGTACTCAGGAGGCTCCACCCAGATCACGATCACTTGTAACAGGTCGGTGGAAATCTCTTGGGGATCAATGTTGGTTGGATCGAGATCAAAAACCTAAGCCTTGATAAGTTCTGTATTTCTGCCCAATGGTGATATATGGAAACTAACCGTCCCAGCCTCATCAGCCCGACCGGTGATGGAAAGCGTGCTCATAATGCCAGAATTCGAGGGCCTGATTATATTTGTCTGATGAACACTTCCTGGCCGGCATGCGGATGAATTTATAAGTGCCCACTTCAGGCTTACTCTTTCTCGATCAAATTATGCCTAGACCAGGACAAACGGATAGTCACCAAATTAAGCAGTCCCAGCCCGAGACATGATGCAACTTGCTTATTGCAGGAGGCGAAGCAGCACTACTGACAAGGCTTTAGAGATCCGTCAGCGAAACATTGTGCCTCCAGAAGCGCTTTCATCAAAGAAGCCTGCTCTTTCCACTCACACAGCCCCACCTGGCAACACCGGGCAAGGAATCATGAGATTGGGACCAATCGCTCAAATCAAGCCGATGATCGGGCGCATGAAAGTCTCACTAATATGTGTGGCAACCATGCTGATCCACCAATGCAACCGATCCGCGAGACGCTGGGAGGCGTAGACTTCGGGTATCCACTGGGACTTGCATAGCTCCTGATTTCGAAGGCGTCCTCCTGGGTAGCTTATGGCCAGTCATTCGAATCTGTGAGGAGCCATCTGCAACCACGCCCTGCTTAACGCAATCTTGGCTGCAGTAGCCGGCAGTTACGGACAATCTATATGTAGAGCGCACCTCAATAGGGAAGGAGGGAACGTCAGCAGAAGTTTCAGGCGTGGAGTTGTAATAAGACGAGCGCTTAACGCTGAAGTATATCTGTAGCAGACGAGAACGTGTGTGGTCTTCTAAACAAGACGCTTTCAAAGATGACGGAAATCACTCTTCATTGCTCGATGGATCAAGAACATCACCAAAAGACGCTGGCTGACCACACTTCTTGGATAGAGGTAAGTCACCGCAGCCATTGACGGGTTGGCGTAACTGACAGTACTTTGCTAAGACCTTATTCAACGACCCCTTTGACGAATCAACTCTGTGGGAGGGGTTCACCGATTGCGAAACAGATTTATTGCAAGAAAGTGTAGGGCGAGACGGTTGCACCACACACGTGTCTTCTGTTACATCCAATGTCGAAGCGGAAGGAGACTGGGACATACAGACACTGGCGACAAGATTTGTTACTACCGATGGGACAGGAAAACCTATCAACGACCCCGGCTACCTGAAAGACTTATCTGAAAGAAACTTAGAGCCACTTGAGAAGCATCAGGCCGCAGATTGTAGTGACATTGGGAGTTGGGCATCTGACCCAGCACATGGCTGCGTCGAGATATCACTCGCAGCTGCTCTTGCCATCGACGCGTCGGACAATTTTGTTGTTGATGCCAGGTCCGAATCTGGCCTTGAAATGGTTGAGCAAGTAGAGAATTCTGATCAAGGCCGAGAGATTCCTAACTCCGCATGCTGGGAAACTACCGAAGGAGCAACAGCCACGATACAAGACGGTAGCGGTAGGAATAAAGGAGCAGAGACTTTGCATACCCTGAGTACCTCGGAAGAAACCCGTGATCACTCTCCACAATCTTTGGACAATTTATCGTCGCCGGATTCTAGGAGTTATATTGTCATAAATACTGGACCTATCTCAAACAAGCTTCATGGTCAGGGAAGAAAACGGGGAGGATCTTATATTAACAACGAAACTGGATCAGAACCGCGGGAAGTCAATCTACAATCGGCTCCGACAAGGGGGGCTCGGACTAAAGGCCAACGCCTCGAGAATCAGTTTGTCAACATCAATGATCGTGTGAAAGAAACACGATCAATGATTACGTCAATTGTTCGAAATTTGGAGGCTTTTGGTCAGATGAATACAGTCAAGATGAAATGCTTGCTTGACTTCTCTCATTCATGGGAATTGCATCGCAACACGGAAAAGGCCTCTCATCAAATCACACCCAAACGGCTGGAGATATTGCAGAGGAATTTTCGCAGAATCCTTGCGCTTCCAAATAGATTCCCGGACAGCGACACGATTAGAAGAAGCTGTTCTGATCTTGAGAGAGCTTTCACAGAGTACGATTCGCTTCACCTTCAACTAATCTCGAAGCCCCAAAAGAAGCGACGAAAGATATCTTAGACAGTGCTCAATATACATTTTAGATGATGATGCCGTGTATTTTCGCTTAAGCTTCTTTCCCGCCCGCTTTCCATAGTCATCAATCGAAAGCTTTAAAAACCCGCTCTCGCCAATGTTGATGTAGTCTTTTAGCAAAGTGATATCATTGGTGTCCGCATCACAATTCAAGTGGATTTCACAGCGATTTCGGCCTTAATTACAGGAAGTAGCCTATACTGCGAGCCCCCAGTAACGAATGTCGTTGACAACGCTCACCGATAGAAAGCTAGCGCTGATAACCATCTTCTTCTAGAAGCCATAAATGCTGAGGTTCATCAAGAAAGATGTCGCAATCGTCACATGCCACGCTTCTAATCGCATCGTTGACGTCCTTCCCATCGGCCGCCCACCCTCCCATGCTTTGTAACCAGAAACGCTTAACGAGTGTCCTTAAGGCTGGTTGAGACTTAAAACCAAAGCTTGTATCAAAGTCGTGATGTTAAAATCCAAATTCAAATTTCAATTTCTGGTTTTACCCAAAGCTACTATCAACGGTTTTTAATTACATTGCTCAGCTACGGGTTCATTCCTTTATTCTGGCATGCCGACATAAAAAAGTTATGAGAACAATACCCCACGGGGTCTTAGAGCCATGTTCAAAACATGAATATAATGCATACGTTCATCCTAGATCATCGCCTTAAAACCCAAAATTACGGCAACTTCATTATGCTGTCAATTATTACTTATATCCGTCTACAACTGTATCGGCGTAGGTCAGATCCAGCACCGTGGTCTAGACTCTGCTGGTCTGAATATCTTCCTGTCGAGTTACTGCTGACTTCCTGTCCAACTACGGCTTACTTCTTCATCGGGTCTGATGTGCCAATTTACGAGTTCATTTCTAGGAGTGGATTGGATATACTCAGCCTAAAACAAAGGATTAAGGGGAGGTGCATTATGTGGGCCCTCGGGGTTTGGGCGCGGTGATCAGTTGACATCGGCAGGATCTCGACAAGATCTCGACAGTATCTCAACAGGACCTCGACAGCGTCTCGCCCCAACATTAGTACGATACGGTCCCTGAAAGACCGCAGAAGAAACCTTAGAGAGAGAGAGTTATATAAACCATTCATCATGTCTCCAGATAAACACTACCTCTCTACTATCCGCATCAACAACCTCAAGCAACAAATCTTCACTCAATCACTTGCCTAATTCAACAACTTGACTTCATCTTCATTCTCCTCAATCAACAACAATGTCCTCCAAGTACTTCGTCGGAACTGTGACCAACGTGGTCCGCAAAGCCTCCATGGATGTCTACATCAAACCGACGGGCAGTGGCTACGTCCGCCCTGAGGGGGCTATGCCCGCGATCACGAGGACTGCTCAAGATGAACTGATGACCAGGGCAAAGGAGGCGCTTGAGACGTACAAGAACCTCTTCAGCGAGTCCATTTTAGAGAAGACGCACTACTTGGAAATCACGTATGTGTCCCTTGTCCCCATCTCGATTGAACTACCCCTTACTAAGCCACTGCAGTAACCCGGCTTACCATGCAAGCGACCACAAGGACCTTCACTGGGACATTGATGCTGTAGATGACAAGGGTTCCAAGATCAAGAATGCTCACCTTACCAAGGACAAGGGAGCTCAGACAGTAAGACACTGAAAGATTTGAGCGCAGAAGCGAGTTTACTAACGCTTTTCCAACAGATGGCCAAGTAAGCATTCTCTTGCGGGCCCTCAGGTAGACGGATGAGCTTTGACGGAGGATGCATTGACGATGTTGGTGATGGTTGGTTGGTTGGTGCGATTTTGGATTTGCAAGATGGACATTCTTTTTCGATGTGCTGCGCTCTATCGCGCTTTTGTTGGTTGCTTTTCCATTTTTTTTATCACTGTGTTAAACCTCCACACTCGTTTGTACCCTATATATATAATGGTGTATAATATTTGGACACCCCCAATCACTTTGCGTACACCCCCATTCTATTACACATATTCCACCGGCCCCAAACCAAGCTGTATCTTTTCACGTAAACCCGCCTACTGCCAGCGACGTATATCCCCTTCAACATATAGATTGAAGCTCATCGGACAACTCTAAAGGCACTATGACCACTATAGTAGCCCGACAGAGTGTGAGCCGAGTAAATTGGGGTGTACAAATATGACAGGCCTAACTTATCAAAATCGACCTTCTGCTCGTAGGTGGAGCGATAAATGTTTTACGACTAAATGCTGGAGGTTGGGCGTTGTTTCGGTGCCTTAGGTCAGGTGACGAGAAAACCTGCCCCGCACTGCCCCAGTTTTTTCTTACATCCCGTCTCCATCTTCACCTTACCTTCACCTTACCCCATCTCAACTTGATCAGACCTCCTATGTCGAGCGAGCGCCGGCTAAGTGCTCCGAAGCCGTCCACCCATAGCGAGCTTGCAGAGCTATGCAGGACACATGTAGATCTCTATACCGGACACCACCTGCCTGCAACAATGCTGATCTGCTGCAGATAGCTCCCAGTCAGTACATCGTCGTCCAGGAGAAAAAAGACACGACCAAGGACACAACAGCTCCGGATGCCGTAGCTATCATTATTGACATCTTCGGTCGGGGTGGCGCCATCCATGTCGGCGCACCCGCCACCAACAGCCTAGGCGTGGAGTCAATAGCAAAGATAGGAGACAACAAGGCATTCACCGACCTGGTTATCATGCGATGGGAAAAGGCTTGGTATTACTACACTATGGGCGACGTCCGCGTAAGGTATCTCGTGCCGACAGAGGAGAACAAAGTTACATGATCTGCTCGCCCGCTTGCCGCAGGTACAGACAGAGCGAGTCCGAAACAGGGATAGTCACGAAAGAATCGGTGCGACTTGTTTCCGTTAGTATTATTTGCCCTGGGCACGCCTCTTCATGCGTCAGGATCTCTGTTACCATCCGAAGAGCGTGCAGGGATGTAAGCCTGTACACGTTCCCTGTTTGAAAGCCTGTGGTGATGTCTCTATATTAGCTTCTAGCTCTTTTCCATTGGCGGCCTCCCCCCCTAAGCGATTGGCATACTTGCTTGTGGGAATCTTCCTTCAGCTTGTCGCTCTGTTGGGTTTGTATTGAACAGTGAACCGTTAAACCCTGCTTGCTGCATGAGTTCCGGTGACGTGGCTCGAACATCTCGTGATTGTGACCCTAATCCTGGTTCTGATTCTGCCTCTGATTCTGATTCTGATTCTGCCTTGCCATGGTGATCGTCTGCAGGCTGTGCGAAGTACTTCTCCACGAGCATCGTGAGGGCGCCTGACCTATAGTTTCGCTTCTTCATCTCGCTCGGAATCCGGTTTTTGTGCTCGTTTCTCATATTTAGGAATCCGGTCTTACCCAGTGCGAGTGCGATGATCAGTACGAGCCCTCTGCCGCTAGTGCTTTGGACCTGACGAAGGTAGGACCCATACGGAGATGGGATCGACTTAGGCACCTCCAATATCTTGGCTGCCTCTGTTAACCGCTTCTCATCTCTGGGCGATATGGCATGCTGGGCCTCCACCTTCTTTACCCATTGCTCACACTTGGCTATGGCCACGTCGAAAGTCATGGGTTTCCGAGATCTCATGATGATAGGTTGATGGGGTAAGATGCTGGGTGGCCGTGAAAGAGTATCAGATGATGATAGAAGGTGGGGAGTGTGCGGGAGAAAGTGGACAGTTGGTTAGAGAAAATGGACAGTAGGTGGACAGTGGTTGGGAGAGGCTTATACGGTGTGGGAGGAAGGTTGCTCGCTCCCCTGTCATATCCTTGCTGCATGAAATATCATGTATCCTCACTTTCCCAAAGGGGATGTCTTATCATCCTGCTTAACATTCCGGATTTGTATGCCAACGTCCGGGCACTCCGACGATGCAATCACGTGATACGTGGGGTGGGAATATTTATTCGCTCGCAGCTGTCCCTCTCTTTTCCCCTTCCTCTCTTCACCATCAACCACGCTACTCACCAAAAACGCACTACTATGCGCCCCTCGCCTCTTGTTGGCCATTATCCATCCTTCATCAGAAACATGGCTTCTTCTGCTCTCGCACTTCGCCTCGGACAGACGCTTCCCGGAAAGTACTGGGAGTACAAATTAACTGAGTGTTTGCCCAATGACTGGGGAAGTAGTTCGAGCTTCAAAGCAGAGGTTATTGGCGACACTTCTGGTAGCGCTCCAAAATGGTATGCCATCATACTTTGTGTTGCAAGTGTGTTATGAAACTGAATCTCTAACCAGGGCTGTGATCAAGACAGCACCTTCCAATCAAGTGCAGCAGCTCAAGACCGAGTATGAGCAATACATGAAACCTGAGTTCTCTCAGTGCCACTCTATCAGGCGTCTGCTCGACGTCATCAAATCTGAGGACGAAGCCATGCCAGAGAACAGCGGCAAGGGCATCCGCTGTCTGGCTTTCGAGTGGGCGCAGGACACCCTCCAGAGCATCACAAAAACACGCGAGAAGGATATCGTACTTTTTGAGGCAGTTGTAACCGGGGTTTTGGATGCTCTTGCTACAGTAGAGTTAGGCAATTGGTTGCACGCAGGTGAGATGAGAGACCTATGACAACAAAACTATAGCTAAAAAACTATAGACATAAAAGCCGACAACATCTTCGTCAACAGTCCGAAAGCGGGCAAGTTTCAAGTTATGCTTGGAGATTTCGGGTGTGGTAAATATGCCCTGCATGTCCATCTTCTACCATGATACTGATTAAAGCCTAGCAACATACAACGGCTTTGACGAAAGGGCGCTTGGTTCCTTTGGGATGTGTGCTCCTGAAGTTGTGGAGGGAAAGGGTCATTATCATTGCTCTGATATATGGGCGCTTGGGATGACGCTCCTGAGGCTGTTCAATCTAGAAGCCTTCCAATACCAATTTCCAGAAGGACGACACACCCTCGACACAGTGGAAATCACTCAACTGATGCAGATCTACCCGGACTGGACCCCAAATCCAGCTAGGGAGAAATCCCGTAGGGGTATGTCTCTGCAAGAATTATTCTCTGAGGCCCGCGCTCTCAAGCCCCTTGTTCCCATGCCTACCTTGGAGCAACAATTGGGCAGTATGGATGCTCCCAAGGTGTTGAAAAATATGTTGCGGTTGCTGCTGAGTCTGGATGTAGAGAAGAGATCATCTGCTTCCGTGATCCTGCATTCCAAAGAGTACATGGCTCTGCGCAAGGAGGCTCGCAATTGAGTAGCTCCATATTTGATCAGCGAGGCTGTCGTACCTTCGGCTTGGTGACCAAACCTAGCTCTCGTATTCTAGAAAGATTTTAGTTCCATCAAATCCACTCTTTACCATGGTCTTGACGGCGCCCAGTCAAAATGTCACGTGCTCAAGGCGTCCGTAATAAGCTGACATCACATATTGTTAGTAATTATCAGAGCACCCATTCTACTTGGAGTAGTTTGAAGATAGTATCTAATGAGAATTCCGGGACATATTTAGTTGTTAGCCGCATCTCACCCTTGAAATAACCTCCCACAGAGCTTCCATCACCAACCTAGCACTAACAACTACAATCACAAAACCGCTCAGCACGAGCCGCAAACAACAATTTCGAGAAACAACTCAAAACGCTTGATAGAAAACAGCTGAATCATATGATACCAAATTTTGCTTCGTAGCACGGCTAAACAGGAGATTTTCCGTCATCACGACCAAGACGTATAATCACGTGACATATACTTCTGTCGGCCAACCGTGAATTATGCCTCATGAATCACTATAAACTTCTGACTATGCCGAAAGGGGTGAATTGTAAGAATCCTGGAGTTAGAACTTAAACAAATTTCGGGGTATCTATATAACTAGGGACCACAGAATCTATCTGCATATGCTTGCAGTCCACCATCTCGTCGTTCCTCAAACCAACTCACTGCCCGTTCAGAAGCCACTCGGTTCTCCCATAGCTGCTCACTTAAGTGCCTGCAAGACATTGAATGCAAGCTATGGGTAGTAGTGAGCGAGAAACCAGTCTCAGGAGACAAAAAAGACTACACATCATCTCCAACCTCACGAACGTCCTAAAGGATCCTGGGGACAGTCAGAACATGCAAAGAAGTGCGACGACCGGTCTGCTGTCTACCTAAATTCATAAACCCTCTCCTTTGTACACCACCACTCCTCTGCCTGTTGATACCTGCAGGACGATCGGATCTCTTAGTTGCGGTATTGCTCTTGTATCTAGATCTCGGTGTGATAGGAGAAGACGCAGGAGGCACCTTGGTTGGAGTATCATGAAGTGAGACCCCAGATCTAGCAAAAGAAGATGTCGGTAGCATCTGTCTGTATAGGGAAATCATGATCAGGATTCGGCTGCGTTCCAAGGTTGTAGTCTGAGATGCTGTGTATGACGAGATCGCGTCCGTCCGTTGAATCCATCCCCCGTTCCGATTCGCCGCAGAGATCAATCGGCATGTCTATGTTGGCATGTGAGAAAGGTCCTCTGCGTTCATCTGATGTCGCCATATGTTTACCTTGAGAACCTAAAGAGCTGGCAATTTGAGATCGATGACTTCCACATCGTCTAGTATACGCTCGATCTCAAGGTGGAGGGCTTGTCTCGCGCAGAGGGAGGATCGGTAAGGGCTTTGTGAAGACTTGGTCATCAATGTTGCAGAGTTTGGGCGATTGATGGGTCAAGAGGTGAATGATGTTGGTGAGTGTTTCCATGGGAGGTAGCATCTTTCTTATACCCAGACTCTCAACTCCTTCCCTTTCTCCATGCTTCTACGCCCCATCCACCCCTCCATTTTACTGGCTCGCCTTCAGAACCGCAGCTGTTGAAACAGGATCCTTGGTACCCCTGACATCGGACATAATGTACATGACATCCTACATCGCCGAAATTAGGGTCAAGGAGTAATATGCTTGTTCCAGCTGTTGCCTAAGCCTACTCATTCTGAAATTATCCGCGAGTCGAATGATATTGTTCCGCCCGTTCAGGTCCACCGCATGAACACTACGCCACTGCCATGTCATGCAACCGGGATAGTCTGGACCCTGCGCCAGGCTTTCGTCAGGACGTCTGGTTCATCCCGCCCTCGTAGGCTCTCTGTGACAATGACAGGGTATAGCGAGACAGGATTGGCAGATGGACTCTGCCACAGCCCCCGTGGTGGATCAGCCTCTCCGACATAGTATTTTGCAATGTGTCATCATGAGGCCATTGGCAAGGGCAGCGGATGTCACATGAGGCGGTACCAGGTCCTAATTGTCCCTCGTGTAAGCCTTGCAATGGGGACTGGATACAGGGTGTTGATAGGTCAATTGTTACACCGGAATGCGGGCCTACTGACAGCACCATGATGCACAACAAAGGAATAGGAGCAGTCCACAGTGGAGTTAGTGAGCCAGATTTCCAGTTGGATAACGCATTGTGTGGGATGCGGTTTACAGCCCTCAAGATGAGCATCGTTGCAGTGACTTGGTGTCGTATGGATGTCCGGGCTCCGACGAACCCTTCATTTGATAGGCGGTTGCAGATTGACGAAGGATGTCTACAACAGCGCTCAATCTACATTTTCAAGATCCTTGATTTGTTTCATGACCATAGAAGGCGGCCGGAAAAGAAGCTTAAGCGAAGACCGCCCTTACTGATGTTGATATAGGTTGAACGATGGACCCCTGGGGCTAATAACACGCATGTTATTCTAATCTATACGCCAAATTAATCTCCTAGCGAAGTGATATCGTCGGTGACCGCATCACAATTCGAGTGAATTTCCCAGCAATGTCAGCCTTAATTACAGGAAGTAGTATATACTACGTGTCCCCTGTAGTGAACGCCATTAACGCTCACCGATAGGAAGCCGAGTCTCTTTCTCCTATGAGCATCTCACAAATCACTGGCCTACTTCCGCTTCACATACCGCTCACGCCTTATGACGTTCTCGCCTTTTCTTTGTGTGACCGTGTTTGAAGTCCATGTGGCTAAATCGTACAGATCATTGCCACGTTGCTGCTAATTTATTCAAAATCACCCTCTTCTAACAGTCCTCCGCATAAGACTTTACCCAATTGCGTCTTCTCCGTGACTTCAACCTCCCGTCGGATCGTGATGAACTCATGTAAAAACCTCACAGGACTACACTTCAATATCCAATCTCCAGCATGTGGCAGAATGAATCTATCAGCTTGCACTCCGGCATAATTCCGTGTGACTTGAAGTACAATTGGCCGCAAAAAGACTTAATTGCATGATTTGAGAGTCTCTGACCGGCACAGTGGGGTTCAAGGTAATCTAGCGGATCGTAGATCCAATTTGATCGGGGTGCATAGAGGTGTAAAAGTCACCGTCTTTAACAGCGAAATCTTCGGCAGCAGCTGGTCGGCTTCGAAAGGACTAATAATAACAAGACGCCGATGTGCTAACCCCTAGCCATTACGGAAAGAATCCATTGCACAGGCCGCAGGTAAGCATCCACACTCTATGAAGATATTGCAGGCTGCTTCGCAGTACGTAGGAAGTCAGTGGTGACAAGAAGATCTGTTGGAAATTCAACAGACGGTGGGGTTGGCCTGAGGTTAGGAATTACAATGTATTCATCCTATCCTCCGCTCTTGAAACATAGTTTCAATAGTAATAAGTTGCTGGAGAACAGCATTCCTAAAGCTAGACACCCCCTATTCCAGTACTTTCCCCAAAGCCTGCACAAATTCTCTTGATTCGCTTTTGCTCGTAGTACGCCATATTCGTAGTAAAGTCATATGATACGCACTATCTGATTGATAGTGCACCCACAGTTCATAAAGAGGCCCCTCTGTCACTATCGAGAAGAGAATCTCCCTTAACGAAGACGGGTTTTCGGAAGCGCAATGCGCAGAAGTGCTCGTAGCGGCCTTCAAGTCGCGCAGAATGTTGAGAGCACAGGCCGCATCGACGGCAGCTTGATTCTATGCTCCGACCATATTCGATCCAACCGCCAAGCCCTTCACTTCTACAATCAAGAAAGGAAAATGCAACCCAATTCCCAACTGGTGCGGCTCGCTAAAGACGCGACCATTGTCCTGAAGCTCCCATAGTATCTTGCCCTAGAGCTTGGAGAAAGAGGCATGAGAAAAACCGATAGTTATATCTGGCTTGGGTATAGAGACACGATTAGGATCGTCGGTAGTGCAATCACTCGGAGCATTAGAAGGCGGGCTGAGGACCGGCGTGCGTGGGAGGATAGGATCTTGTGCCAGAAAAGGCTAACATTCAGATGGGGTAGAAAATTCGTAAGGACTAGGTAGAGGACGACCGGAGGCAAATATATCCTCAAAAGTCAGTAGGGTCGGCCTAAGGTTAGGAATCCATGCTGTAGCAAGATCAGACACGTCGCTACAGTGAATGCAGAAAACATACGCTTTTCTAATGCGCTCAACTTTGTTATATCTGGCCATAGCTCTTGCATCGGTTCCATAAGACCTGACAGCAGACAGCTCTTCCACTAGCCTTCTCCGGCACAGTCCTTCGCCAGTTGCCTTGACTTCCTGTTGTATCTCCCCGCGAGTTCTGCAACCCCAGATTGTGCTAGCGGTACGTCCAATAGAGGATGACTAAATAATGCTTTCCCAATGTCTTCCAGCGCCGACACATCAAATATATTGTTCAGTTGATGCGTTACGTCAAGAGGGGGTTCGGGGAAATGGTCAATAAAGATGCTTGCATCAGCCATGTTCCTTGTTCAATATTGGGTGCCTGTTTTCTTGTTGGGGCTCTGCGACCGCTGTCGCCGGTATCCTAGTTTTGATGTCCTTCTCGGGCCGCTTTCGTTCGAGGTAACGCTTGGCGTCTGTGAAGGAGCCATTTCTGCTTCACTGTATCTGACGCAATCGCGTATCCACTCCTCGATGAGTCCCGGAGACTCTTGGTATGATTGCGATGGATGAGCTCGTAGAGTCCGAGGCGTTGGAGACCGCGTTCGCGGAGATTGCGATCTTGTAGTGCGCGGGCAGCAGCGATCGCTGCTGAAGCGGGATGGCTTGCGGCGTTTCGGGGAGGGAGGACGGCTACAAATCTGATCGAGGTCAGAACACGAAAGCGCTCGCTTCATTGTCGCTATATGGGGAGAAGAGAAGACGATTGTCGGGTTTGTTTCGGCCAATTTGCCAAGAAAACTGGGACGCGTTAAGCCACAGTGACGCCAGCCACAACTGACAACGCCGCTGGTCCGGCAGCAATTCGGTTGACTCAGCAACATCGACAAGCTAACCGGCCAAACATTGATGCGGGGTATCGTCCACAAGAGCAGCCTCCGTTTGGTCCCACAGTTGCAAGTGCTCGGGATCGCAACTATCGCCTTGTCTCGAAAGTGATAGTTTGCTTCCTTATCCTCAAAGCCCGACTTCCAAAAAACTATACCTTAAAATGTCACTTTTCGAAAATGCACTTCGAATTTTCAATCATAGGAACCCATTTCGGGCCGCCGCGCATCTTCCTTTGGGGTCCAAACGCCCACTGGGCGAAACCATGAAACGACTCTGTGAATTGGAAGTCTGACTGATAGAAAGTAAAGACTCAGTTTCCGTGCGACATATCTCCTCTATTCTGGATTTGGTGATCTGTATAGGAGCAGTTATGAAATTCCACGACCGGGAACCCAATTTAGGTCACAGATCGTCCGTATAACACCATGCAAGCCGTGAGCCGCGTGCTCAGCCTTATCGGACACGAGGCTCTCGTATGCTTCCGTCCGCGATCCGTGAGCTACGACTGGTCGGTCGTTTAGCAATTGTACAGTATGTCTGTAAACAGGATGTGCTTTCCTGCCGCTGCCTGTATTGCAGCAAGAGGTTTGTATGCTGGTAGTCTTTCTATGGATGATGTGTTCTGCAAAGCTGCCCAAGCACATTTGATATTCCCTGCCGTCCTATACGGTATCTGAGCGACGTCATGCGCACCAACGGGAAAGTCTATCTAATATCCAGAACAACCTTAAGCGTGCTTTTCTAAAAACGCATGAAACAATCTATCCGATCCCTAATTGAACGCTTCAAGTGCTTTCAGCTATCCTTTACTCGACATAGAGTTCAGTCCTCCGACGAACTCTGAGAGCCCGACACGAAACCCTGCCCTGTGAAGAAGAAAATCTTATGGACTGAGTGAAAATGCTCCTGCAATTCGACCTTTGTCAAACCAAAGACTCTGCACGTTTCGTGAGGACATGCTAGATCCTTGTTAGGAAGGGCTTGCATATGTGACTGTACATGCTTCTTAAGCTGCTGTTTATCTTGCCACCGGTCTTTGTGACACCAGTTCCCGGCGCCGTAAGGGCACCTTCCTTCACGTATTAGCAGATTGCGCCAGTAGATGCAGCCATAGATTTCGCTTGAATAAGTCGAAGCTGGGCAGTTATGTGATCTCTTTTGTCCGTGGCTGTAGAACTGCGTGCAGTCGAAACAGAATCCGACACTATGTTTTAAGCTATGACATCTTAGTAGATGCAAAGCCCACTCTGATGACTTGATTTTGTTGAGGTTCATAGTACAATACGGACACAAATGCTCCTCAGTAGGCGGCAAGACTGGGTCGGGATAGAAAGCTCGGAAAGGCTCGCCCTTAGACAAAAGCATCAAGGGCCGGACGCACTGGCTCAGGGAAGCCGTTTCGGCAGTCCACAATGCCTCGATAACGCTCTTCTGGAGAGGATTGTACTTCAGCATGTGAAGAAATTCTGGCGTTGGACGGGGTCGGACGTGGACTTGAACTGTTTTCGTCGGGCTTGCAGCAGTGTCTTCTGGAGAAGGCTCAATAGTAGAGTTGGTCTGAAGCACTGTTGTAAACACCTCGCCCTTCGCTTTTTCAAGGAATTCCCTCTGGTCAAGCTCCAGTTGCTTGCGGCATGCCTTCCTCAAGATTTCCTTCAGGTTGTCCTTCGGATTGGCACTTTTAACCATATCTATGATAGCACGAGAAGGCACAGCTTGAGGCCCGAGTCTAGAATTTACTGGTTTCGGAGCGGCATGGTCTCGGGTATAGGAGATGCTCTGTGAATGTCGAGTAGCAGTTTCATCTTCTGGCTGACCATATGCAATTGCTTGAGCATCGACACCCATCGTAGGTGCACTGTAGGCATGCCATGTGCGATCACCTCTATGTCCCAACATCTCTTTGGTTGCTTTCTGGCTTGCTTTTGCTTCAAACAGTCACGTCAGCAAACCCCTTCCCTCAATTCGAGACACACTTACCTTCCACATTGTTTGCGACGCCTCGTCGGAACGTATATGTTGTGACAGGCTCCATGTAACCGCATTCCTGACATATCTGCTTGAGAAGTGTGCCGGCCGAAGTAGAGCTCATAATGGAGGTTTCCGAAATGCCTTTACCGTGAAGCTTGCGGAAGATCGGTAGGCGCTTTTTGTCCTCCCGAATGCCGATGGGACGAGAACCTGCCGTGGCGTGGATAGAGCGATTTTCGAAATCCTCCGGAGTTTTGTACCCAATAAAGACGTCGTCAGCGAGGGCTAGGGCAAGGAATTTTCGAACAGGACACCGAAAACGTAGCTTGGGGTCCATCTCCTCTCTCAGAGGGATCTGCTTCCTGGCCACTCATGTCAGCGTGCGAAAACATACGTGAGCATCTCAGACTTACACCTTGCTTTCATCATCCCTACAAAACTTACGATTCCGTAGATTGATGAGTATTTCATAGCGTAGTTGATCCTCCCACCGTGTAAGGCTCAAGGAAACATCGCCGTAGTGAAAACCTTCATTAGACTTTCGATAACTCGAGGACTCGGCAATCTCACCCGTCCGCAGGCCCCATATAGAAATTATATCAAGCCAGAAGGAGAGCTGTACCATAGTTCTCGGGTGCGTATGCACACGCTCACTGCAATTCCAGACATAGAACTGGATCTCATCCGCATCGAGGGCGTACGCTATAGTCTTGGGTCTCATGGCAGTGCAAGCACCTTCTGTCTTTGCGAGATTCTTGATGTGCTGAACGATCTGTTAGCATACAGTCGTTTTGAAAAAATTTCCTTGTAATACCTTTTTCAACTCCATGACTTCTCTATTGTTCCATTCGAAATCATGTTTGAGGCGAAGCGTGCGGCGTAGCTGCTCAAACTCCTTTATTAGAGTACTCAGTGCTATACGTGTACCTAGCTTCGCGTTTCCAGTTCTGACTCTCATGACGAAGTAGTTCTTGACCCATTTGATCTGTGGAGGTTGACTAAAGGGGGCAACGGCTTCAATTTCTTTTGCTGGCGGAGGGAGGTATTCAGCATATCTTTACAGATGTAAGAAAATGACTATACAAGGCTTTTGTAGCAGCATACGCTTTCCACCGTTTAAGCATTCGTTTAACACCTTCTTTTTCGTAGTCCTCCACTGCATCTTCAAGTGAGACAGTATTCAAGCCTCCCGCGTTGGAAGCCGCAAGATCGTCAAAGTAAACCATCGTCTCAATTAGACAAGCAAAGTAGTTTAGAACTTCGTCACGGAGCTTGAGGAAGGGATAGGATAAACCAGAGGACAGCAAGCGCATCGGCCTACTAGATGCGCTTGTTCACCTCGTACCGCTAGATGCCTGAGCTTATAGTTTCGGAAATCCATAATCGAGTTTAGGCGTTGCACACGATATTTCTCTTTTGGAAAGTAGGAATTGGAATATAACACACGAAAAGCGAGCACTGGGCGCTTATACCTTTGAACCTTGGCATTCTTACCATCAACTCCAAACCATCTTAAAAGGCAAAGTGCGCTTGAAGTACCACTAAACCACAAGCCCGTTTCTGTTACTCGTTAAAGCTTTTCTCCTTCGAATTACCCCAAGTACCAGAATAAATTTACTGGAACCCGGAGAACGATTTCCCATCCTTCAAAAATAAAAAAATGTCTCCTTTGCAACTCTCCGAGCATAGCGTGGCAGGGCTCCCCCGCTAGGCTTCGTCATCGTGGGGCGGCTTAGACATCATGATTGGTGAAGGTGCACTAGGTTTCGGATTCACTTCTCGGGCCAGATGAATAATAACCCGTGCACCCGCCCACGTCCGTGCATATTCAGGTTGCCCGGTCCGCATTTGAAAATTGGGAAGTCACTTCCTGGGGACGCAGGACTTCTGCATCACTTCCAAGCGTTACTTCGCCGTGCCCAGGAATACCGTACAGTATTTGCAAAGTGCAGCGGCGGCGGGCCTGTCTCCCCCAAAGAATGCACGTTTGAGCGGCTAACATCAAAATCGAAATGTGCGAAAGCGTCCAAATCGAAATATGCAAAAACAGATATTCAAAACCACAAATTGAATCTCGCTACCTGAGCATGCACCGGGGGCAGTTCTACGGCGGGATGCGGTTGAGGATATGATTAGACCAGATATACCATTTCTCACAGTATGCGTGAGGTGTGTAAGGAGTGCAAAAGGCGAGGGCTAGTTGAAGGAGCCAGGGGCTTGCTTCCGGGTTTATCTAGCTACAAGAGCGCTTGCCTATCGACGACGTGCCATTGCAATGAACGAGGGGAGGCACAGTCGCAAAGTCGGCGAGTCTCATCCGAAATTCCCAGCTAGCAGATTATTGGTAGACTCATCTTGAGTCACTTCTGAGCGATCAGAGGAATCTCCAAGTCGAATATCCTGCTCATCTATGGCGTGCCGAATCTACATCGTGCATATTACTGTACTATTATTGATCATCGTCATAGGAAAATACGACCACCACAGAGTATCGTGACTGGCGATGCCTCTTGCTAATATCCCACCGGTGATTACAGATCTGCACGCATTTCAGCATCAAGCTCCGTCGGGAAGGGCCTCTCAGCATGCGAGTTCGGATCTAGTTCTGGTAGTGATTTTGTGCCATGGGGTAGCTCCATTCGCTCAATGTTCTCCACCTCACTCGGCGAGGCGCCCTCTACGAAATTGGATTGAGACACCTCAGTCTTTGGTTTGGTTGTTACTGTTAGGCTCCCACGTCGTTGACGCATGTAACGAATAACGGCAACGAGTGAGCCTAGCAGCACGAGAACAACGATAGGTCCCATCGATATACCCACTTTGGCGCCGACGGTAAGGTGGTCGTTTGATAAAACAGTAGTATCCGTTGTAGAAGCATCTGAGCTTGTAAGACTCACTCCTGTCGTGGTGGAGGATGCCTCAGGCATAGCGGTAAATTTGATCCCAATTTTCCCAGCTAATGAAGAAGCGTATGATGTCGGGAAAAAAGCCAGATCACTACTTTGCCAAGCTATGATGACTGGATCCGCGACGATAAATCCGTGCTCTTGCCATGTGATATTATTTATGATTGTTGTCGAATAGAGTGGCGTTCCATTCGAAGTGCCAACAACAGTTGAAGTGACAATCTCATACAGTGTCAGAGTGTTTTGGTGGCCACCCGGCAACGTAGCCAATGGCGCGAATGCTTGGACAGGGGTGGTCATATATCGCTGGCACCTTGGGAGCAGGAGAGAGCCAAAACTCATGTCACTGAAAATATATCAGTCCCGACCTTTGAAGGCAACTGGAGCGGCGGTACCTCAGGCAGCAACTTGCTTGCCAGTAGCTGTCAATACCAGACAATCCCTGTGTCTGGTGTTCTGTGACTTCTGCAATTGTTTGTCCCCATGGACACATGCCGGGGCTATAAATATCCGGCACAGGGCTGCGAGCCTGACACGCAGCGTACAGTCTGTCGGCAGAGTTTCCCTTGAGGCTATATACGTTGTTCCAGGTCGAATTGACACCATACGGGGCGCCACCCTTCATCCTACCAAACTCGCAGGTACAAAGTCAGTTTTTATTTCACATATGGGGTATAATACTTGGCCTCTCTCGTGACTTAGCCAAGCGAAGGAAAGATCCTTGTTTAATACATCAAAGGACCTTCTTTCGCTTGATGGGAAGAACACATCCACTTTATACCGGGAGACTTACCATCGATTACTGCAGCTGGGTGGAGGCGTGTAAATGGTAGTGAGTGGAGTGACCACTGCTACCGTGGTTGGTAAACCATTTGTGTACAATGTAGTGAAAATATCGCTGTGTGAATAATCGGTTAAAGACGCCGACCGGTCAGCCGTAGCGAAGACCGGCATACTGACTATAGACGAGACAGAGCACTAAGGGTATATAGAGTGAAGGATGGTTTATGAGTGTTGCATCCCTTACTTGACCACTTATATAGCTCACAACACGTAATAAGGGAAGGTCTAAAAGTGCGGCTGACGTTTTCTTGTTGTACCTAAAGCGCCAGATTAATCTAGATTGCGCGCACAGCATGTAGCTGAAAGACACGGACCCCATCTGCGCCCTAAACATTGACTAACAAGGTTAGATCTTTTCTGTACCACCAGAGACTTAGCGAATAACAATTAGAAAAATAAGCCCATAAGCAGTGTGGGACACGAAAGGGCCGACGTAACCAAATTAAGCGGAGGATTCTGCACACTATCTCCTGTGAAATCTCATCGTGTGGACTGTGGTACTCTCCTCGCTCCACCGCTCTACTGCTCCGCCAATCTTAATAAATCCTCTTGTCAAATCACTTTGTATTCTACGAGCGAGCGTTGCTTGAAGGCACGTGCACACTAAGCTGAAAAGGTAACCTGACTGAGCGAGCCCAATTGATCAATACAGATATGCTGAGTGGGATAAAAGCATAATGAGAACCTTCAATTAGTAGCTAATCTATGAAATGTCTTGTAGTTATACGGTTTAAGAGGCATATAGATAATGTGGCTGCAGAAACGAATCCCGCAACGTAAAGCGAACGACCTCCGTCACTAACATTGGCCCATGCCATCTTGTAAGTTTGGTGGTACAGCATATCGGACTTTCCAAAGATGCAATACTGTATGCAGCCATATAGAGTAGCAAATATGTACACGACACCCTTATGCAGAGTAGCAAACCATTCTGCAGTTCGTACGGCAGTTGGCGCAGCAGTCATCTCGAGGACACTACCATTGATGCTACCATTGACATGTATAAGTAGCTGATCATCTCTCTAGTAGATAGCTCGATGAATGAGATCTTCAATCTGTTCCATGACTGCCATTGTCACTCAAATCGTTACACATCTGTATCTAGCATCCTCGGCCCTCGTATATTTTTCCCAGCGACCGTCCGTCCCCCACGTCCGCATAGTCCAACGAACGCCAAAACCCCAAGACCAACCTCAACTCTTCCCTACCAGCTACCGGTTTCCACACAACCGCGTCTATAACCGAACCCCAAGACAGCGACCGCCGTATCCACAGCAATTCAACACCCCTCTTGACGCCCTCCTCCGCGTGCGCCAAGATTGAGGCGCTGCAAATGCTTACTACGTTCAGAATCCCACGGACACGCAGCTCATGCCAATTACATGGTTTGGGGGCATGGGAGTTGTGTATGGATGGCGTGTGCCCATCTTTATGGTGTATACGTTAAAAGGGCGTACGTATGAGGTTGGCAAGGCGCAAGGAGTTGTTGGAAAGGGCAGTAATCCGTATGACAGGCGGGGTAAAGTGAAAGGGAGCTCCAAGCGAAGAAAGGAGTGGAACAGTTTTCTAAGTTGTAAGAAGAAAAAAGAATAATGACCGTATGAGAATACCTGGGAGGCTAGTTTAGTACTGCCGCAGAGGCACCCTATGAGCGAACATACATAAACAACGGTGAAGAATCTTTGATTACCACACCGATATCTGGCGAGGAAGTCCTACTCCTTAGTGCCTCCCTATCCTCACAGACTGCTGACAGATACTCGACCCGCCAGCCGATCTGGTCCCCAGCGTAAACGTCTCCAATCAGACTCCGGCGAACATAAACCTAAACTCGATATCTTCTCCACCCTCGTCCTCTACACGATGAACATCTTTCTTGTTTTCAAAATATAAGTACCGGAAAACATTCTCCAGTTCTTCACGAACGATTTCCCGTATTTCAATTTCCAAAAAAGATTTTTGTATAGTACCTCGACTAGGTTGGTTTTTAGAGAGAATATGTCAGTTTTTAGCTTATTATATCAATCTTGACTGTACTTTACATATGAACTTGCTATTCTCGTAATCGTCTCTTGGTGGATGCTTTCCCTTGGACTGCTACTTTAATCGCCGAAGCTATTGACAAGGGATCTGAGTTGCTCCATGCAAAAGAAGACGTGCAAATTAAAGATTCGGACACCGTTGGCCACATTGAAGCTACCGCGGGTAGGGAGCAGATTGAACAGAATGGGAAGAAGATATCTAATTACTAAAAGATAGATTCTCGATCTTAGTGAGCCATTTCCCATATTTCAAATCTGGTTCACTGCATCGACCGACTGTGCCGCATTAAGGCATCGTGAGAAGCAGGCAAACTCCCAACACATTCGAGGGTAATCCAATCATCACTGTAGATCTCGATCACTATCACACGTCCTTCGCAGTCACCTCTTCCTTGATGGTCTATGTGTACAGGGGTACGTATGCGCCCAACTAATGGTGATGCTGGCCGCTAGAAGGATCCTACTCTGCTAAATTCAAATCCCAGGCGTTTTGTATGCAGCGATTGCAACGAGGCCCGCATCTTGTACCCTGGCATATTGCCGCCATTAGTTTCGGCTGGTCCTCCAATTATTTAGAGAAGCTGAAGGAAATCTGTTTTAACGTACGTCGGTCATTGACTGACGGATTTCCCGTAGTCCTTTGGCAGCATCTTAAACTCGTATCCACTGTCGATCAAATTGCTTAGGTCTTGGAAGCCATGTAGTCTAGGATGAAGCGAATGCTGGGCGACATTGACGACATGTTCCTGGACCGTGCTGTTGACAGCGTGTAGCACGGTTCGAAATCCACAAAGTATGAGAGGACGCAAATCACTTACACGCACTACAAATGTCACTATATACTATAGCTGCCATCTTTATCATATTGAGCCTTATCCATTAGATGGCACTTCTGACACGCCGCCGCTAAGTGTGGAAATATCAAGCAGCTAGATTCCTTGCTGTGCTAAGACTCGGCACAGCTGAACTCATATCGTATATAAGGGCTAGGAACTCCCTGCCTGTGTAGCTTCTGACCTTCTAGTAATGTGTGCTCCGCTTGACCTGGTGACATCTTTCGAAATCCTGAAGACGAGCGCATCGGACCAAGGTGGAGGCCGTTCCTGTTACCAGTTCCCTGTGTAGTCTTCCCCGAGATCGAGCTGTAGAGCTTCTTTAGCTGGAGCTTAGAAGCCATTTTCCTCATCACTGGTCGCAATTTCAACGAACAGGCCGCAATGATATACATGCCCGGCTCCACGATTGACCAGCTAACAAGCTTCACCGAAGCCCCTACAAATTATTGAATAGGTGGCTTTTGGAACTGTATCGTCGCGAGAACTCACATGTGTTGTCCTCGAATGCATCTGTCTGGAAGAAAGCGACCATTCTGATAATAGAAGCGACGATACCACTAAGCAGCGTGAGTTGTCAGTACAAGCACGACTCTGAAAGAGCGGAAGGAATAGAAATATGCATATACTCACACACTCCCAGCACAGAAGATGAAAAGCAATCCAAGTTTGCGTGCCGCAGAAGCATGCAACCCAATAATCACTTTTAATGGAAGAATGAAGATAATGACATCAGTAATGATGTTCCCGATACTAGATAACTTGTACAGTAACGGAACGTCGATACATTTCCCTCCGGGTATGTTCTTGTTCCACATATAGTACGATATCGCGTAATTAGTGAAGGCAGGACGGGAGATGTCGCGGGCAGACATATTTGTGCGACGATAACGGATCGTTTTCTTGACGTCGTTATAGAGGAAGTCCAGATAGATCTCTGCAATTTTACCGTGCTCTTCCGCCTGATTAAAGAATAGACCACTCCCTTCGGCAGTCTTGCTTCGGAAGAAATAATCCTTCACAGTCTGATGTTTTGCATGCACACGACCGATCTGTGATCAGTGGCAAATCAAATGGCGAGCGTGTCTTCGTATTCGTATAACGAGATGCGTTAGCCTGGCAATTGCACTCTTCAGCTCTTCAGCCTTCCAGCCTGGCAATCAGTCAACCATTAATCCACCCCACTTACAGAAACTGTAACACACTCCGCCCAGCAACCTGAAGTGCACCGTCCGACTCAGGTTATACAGCCATACACATAAATCATATTAGTCTATACCTCCTAGTGTTCTTTAAGGAGATTCGACTCATAACAGCAGGGCTCACAGCGAGTGATCGACAGCATTAGACGCATTTCAGCAGATCCTCACAGCAGACCAAACCACTCAACTTCGCTCATTCTCAAGACTGTACCTATGCCATTTGCGTCCGCAGAGGCTTGGATCTGGTACCTCGTCAAGAAGGATCTCTCGTACAACACTGCCAACACGACCTTTGCTAACTTCTTCTAAGCATATAAAACATCCGTCGCATTATTCTTAAGTGCTCTTAGAACTAATAACTCTAACTTAGTAGAATTTTGTAGAGTTAAAAGTAAGCTATTAGCTTAGTATAGATTAGTTAATACCTATATAATGTATAAGAGTTTGATACGTTACCGTTAGCACCTAGAGCAGTAGAATAGTAGTACAAAGAACACAGACGCGTTCTATCGACTATTTCTGGCAGCTAGTGTGGAGCACTGTAGAGGTGGGATAGGCTTTGGTATCTTAGGTTGAGCAGGGTACTGAGCCGTCTTAGCTGCCTGTAATAACTACCTAGAATAGAACTATAATATCGCGTGCTTTGTATCTTTATTCTTAAAAATAGGTTTATTGTTCGTACGCAGTACGGATCAGATAAG
>JACVRA010000572.1:0-83448 GCA_019828545.1 Paracamarosporium sp. OC-R06-R3 | reverse complement strand
CTAAGCTGTTGAGATTATAAGAGACAACGACTGTTGACGAGCAGAACCCTCTAGGAGTTATTGCAAAAGTTTAGTTTATTAAGAATAGTAAGGAGTTATAGCTTAATAAGTAAGGTAGCAGTCGAATATTTCACTGTACAGGCTATAGAGCCTTACAATCCTTCCACAGACACCTCTATAGACAATTTTAAAATCTACGCAATAAATCCTTAGTAATGTCGTTCCTAATACCCTTCTAAAACTATCGCGATAAGAGCCTTTAGGTAGTAGTAGCACTTATAGTTCTAATAGCAAACAGTGTGTACATAACCTAGCTACTTCTTGTTCTCTAATAAGTTAAATAGCAGAACTAAAGGACAAGGATATATTTATAGAAGAGCTAAAGAGATGAAACGCCCTCAGAGAGAAGAAGATGGAAGATTATAGCAGCAATAAGTGGGAGTATCTTTCTATAATTAATAATTGTTTCCGTGATGGGCAGCGCTTTGCTGATATTAGATTGGATTACTCTCAACGTGATAGAAGATAAATCGAACAAAATCTTGCGTTGTCAGTTGCCAGGCAAAAGACTGTGCCCTCGATTATACGACCAGGAAGAAAATCATCAACAGCCGCAGGAAAACGCACATTGCATCACATTTCAGAATCAACGCCACACTGTACGCGTGTAAAAACAATGCTAGTATACAACAATGCCGTAAGCGGCGAATTATTACATGTGTGGGGAAGTGCGTCACTAGCGTCCCACCCTTGAAATCATATGCCGTACCGCCAAATCGTGCTCTATGAAATGCGTATTGAGGCGGAAACTTCATCGCGGACGCTGTTAGATTCCAATGCAGTGGTTGATAAAATTCACTATCCTGGTCTCTTCCTTTGCCAGTAGCATAATTCCCAGTACAGATAAGTTTCCTGTGATGCCATCCTCGACTGTATGATACTGTTCTGTATCAATAACATTGAATTATGTTATCTTCTGTTAGATCGTCTTCATACAAGGATAACAAAGAGCGACCAACGATTTCGACAAGCGCTAACGGCTTCCCTTCCAGTTCCACATTGGCGAGTGCACGTCCACAGTATGGGCGGCTACACATAGCCGAACTTTGACGACTCCGAAGCAAGGCTTGGACTTGAGAGGACAGAAGATGCCCTTGATCGCACTGGTAAATCACGCACTTGCCGTTGCATAGGTCGGTCCGCTCGTCTAGATACCATATGCTCTTGGGCATTATAGTCCTTCTGCTGCCTGTCTCTTATCTTTCCGATGATACCCAGACAAGCTTGAAGCTGAGCTCGTTCTTGTGGTGTTTGCCCATCAAGACTAAGCCATTTTACGCCCTTTAGCGTTTCGACATCGTTCAGCCCGGGATGCCGCGGATTCCCGAACAATGCAATATTCCAGGATGATAGATCAGAGCTATGGTCGATCGAAAGCTGAGTTATGGCGAACTTATCCCGTTTTGGAGGGTTGCATTCGAGGACCGTCCTGCGGCATTCTTCCTGCTTCACCTCTTTCTGAGAGCCGCAGTCGCAGGACGGTGGATGTATCTCAATACTCGGATCAACTATAGACTCAGTAAGCTTTTATGTTTGTGCTTTCGAGATCAGAGGTTGGTAGAGGTAACATACGTTTAAGCATCAGAATTGTGGGTTTTTCCTTGATTTGCGTAAATATAATCAGAATGGGTAGCGCAGGTCGTTGTAAAGCTACAGCGGTTCCTGCACCAGGTGCAAGTATAGGTATCCGGGGCCGAGCCCGAACAGTCGACGCCATTGTATTGTAACTATGAATAGAGTCGGCTCTGCTCTGTCTAGAAGAAGTTTCCGCGAGTGAAGGTAGTAAAGAATCCTTATTAGACCAAGTCAGCGACTTTGCTTGCCAAATCTGGACGCGGCCGATGCCCTGTATCTTCTCTGTTCTACCCCAAGATGTTGATTGGTGTACAGCCCATCGATGGTTTGGTCTGTGATGATTAGAATCAAGGAATTATGTTTCAGCGGTCCGCATGCGACTTACTTATCTAGCACTACTTTGTATCCGAGCAGTGCTTGCTGGAATTTGTGAAGATCCTCATCTACCTTAAATTGATATGTGTATCCGCTGCTGGCACCAGGAAAACACAGCTCTATGATCTTTTCATGCGGCACTCTTGGCATCCTAGGTAGGGCGTATCTTGGTATGACTTGCACCTGATGCATATTGACGACCTTGCTATCCTCGTTTGGTATCGATCCACCCCCTCCGTTCAAGCGCGATGTGACCGTCACTAGTCTAAGTTCGTTCCTCGGTCGCCGGAATACTATCAATTCCTTTTGATGCTGCCCACGATCACTCAAAGATACCTCGAAGATCTTTTCCTCCAGCTGACTCTCGTCAGCCTCGGTAATTGATACGGTGCTCGTCTCTTGTCGTGGCATCCAGATGCGAAACGACTCCAAGTCTAGACTCGCAATGTTTGCCTCCTCGGCAACAATTTCTTGCTCATACTTCGCATATTCCATCTTTATTTGTTCCTGGATACTCTCGAGACACCAGCGCCAAAGAGAATCGGGACCCGCTTCCCTTAAATGGGCGCTCTCTACCATTCGATCGAAGATCCAACGGGCTTTGATGAGATTGTTTAGCTGATGAACTGTTGGGTGCCAGATGCCGAGACCGTTGCCTTTGAACTTTATCGTACTCTACTCTGAATTAGAATGTAGGGTCCTGTGTTTTGTGAATCAACGTACCTGCTCTAGCGCAATTGCAAGAGCATCAAGCCCTTCTCTTAAAGGAAATCGAGCAGGGTCTAAATATGTGTCTGGCTTATCCAACTCGAGTGCGACTATATATTGGTCATGAAGTGCTGGCATGACAGGATGCAAATTGTCCTTCCTTGGCCCTCCAGATAACCCAGCCAAGATCTCCTTTAGAACAAGAAGTGGCAGTCGCTCGATCTGCAAGCGAATGTCCTTGAGAGCGTTGGCCGTTGCGGCTTGTACGGAAACGGAGAGAGTCTGCATGAAGACGCTGATTTTCGTACAATGAAACTGAATCCTTTCCCGCAGTTGGTCTGCTCTCTCCTTCCCTCCAAAAACATGCCATTTCGCGTTATCCCACGCATTGGATTTCTGCGTGAGATACTTTCCATTCTCTTCTAAGAGTTCTTTGCATTCTTCGACCGTCTCGAGAAAGCCTCCGACCAACTCCGCTTGCTCGTACTTCTCCTTCGCCGTTTTCAGTTCCCAGGAGTGGTAGTCACCTATGGACAACTGTACTTCGCGGACGCGAGCATATTCATCAAAGGCTCTCCCAAACTTTTCCAACAGACCTTCCAGCCCCCCTACATCGCGACCGAACTGGAAGTAATGGATGTCTACAGTAGGGCTCTTATCAGTTGCATGACTAGGCGAGGATGGCGGATAGTGCACCAACCTGCACGGTTTAGCTTGGTAAACCAGATGTCTTTGATCTGCTTTGCGATTTTTCCTGCCTGTACAATATCGGTGATGCTAAAGCCAAGCGACATCGGACCGTTCGATTCGTGTGGATCGATGGTTGAATGATATTTTCGACATAGGCACTGCACGAAAGAATGGTGATCCCTCCTAGCTTGTAGTATATGTAGAGTATTTGCCTAGACCAACCGGAACGCGCTTGGTGGATACGAAGATCCGTTGCTGCGCCATTGCAGTTCGTGGGTGAGCTCGTATCGCCTCACTGTGGAGGCTTGGCTGGCACGCGATTAGCTGCCGCGCACTGCCATTGGTGAGGGTTACGAATGTGACGCAGCCACCAATAATGTTATGCTGCACAAGGCGCAAGGCAGCAACAATCATCGTTGCCTTTGAGTTCTACAGAGCCTCAAGTCTGCCCTGAGCACAGCCTACTATGTACGGTTTTGGCTGACCGGTGTTGCGCCACCCGTGGAGGTGGTAAGCGAGAGTGACTGTTATCTCGCCTGATTGCTTTCCGCCCAATGTATGAATAGTCAGAGCAGCCCATATCTGTCCTTGTGATAACAAGTATCAGCGTCGCCCTGCCGCGCGGTCACTGATTGACGACATGGACGAGCTGCGCCCTACACACACGATGGCCGACGTTCCACCCGGAAATTTTGATGAAGAAGATCTAGTCGATCTTGAGTTTGATCAGGAGCGGATGCGTAAGGAGTACACACCAAGCCGAGACGAAAAGCTGCGTTCTTTTACTGTGATGTGTCTTATTTTCAATCGCAGTATCGGGTCTGGGATATTTGCTACTCCCGCAAAGATCCTCAAAGGGACCAATAGTGTCGGTGTTAACATCATTTTCTGGGCCATCGGAGGCTTCATAACTATGTGCGGAATACTTGTATGGTTAGAGTTTGGTCTTTCAATTCCTCGAGAACATGTGGATGGAAAGGACCGTGCTGTTCCTCGTAGCGGAGGGGAGAAGAACTACGTACGCACTCTTCACGACTTCTATTGTTTCCAACTAATTCTTGCAGCTGGAATGGGTGCTCAGAAAACCAAAGTTCCTGGCGACATGCATGTACGGTATCGCTTTCGTCATACTTGGTAACCTTTCTGGAAACGCAATCGCCTTTGGGAGATATGTCCTGTTGGCCGCCGGGCATGAAGATCCAGCCAAAGGTCCCGTCATTGGCCTCGCTATCGGCGCCTTGACAATTGTATCGCTTCTCCACACGATTTCTAGGAGAGGTGGCATCGTGGTAAACAACTTCTTTGCCGTCCTAAAGATCGGAATCCTGTTGACCATAATCATCCTCGGATTTACCGTACGGGCTGGTAAATCTTTCAACATAGGAGCACCTCGGCCTAGTGATTCCATCCTGAAGCCAAACCAATCCTTTGCCGGTGCGGTTGGAGGATTGGCCAACTACACGACCACGTTTCTGTACGTTTTGTATACCTACTCAGGCTTTGAGCAGCCATTCTACGTGCTCAGCGAAGTACACAGACCACGGAGATACTTTACTCGAGCTGTCGTCTCCGCATTAGGTATACTTACGGTGCTCTTCGTTCTCGTCAATATCGCGTACGTTTGCGTCGTTCCCCTCGACGTCATCTTGAAACCCGAGAACGCAAACGCGGACATCATAAGCATGTTCTTTGAATTAGTCTTCGGCGGCGAAACTGCCAAACGAGTCATGCAGGCCTTAGTCGCATTCTCGATTCTCGGAAACCTGATTGTAATGACTTTCACTGCAGCAAGGGTGAAACAAGAGATCGCGAAGGAGGGTATACTCCCCAAAAGTCTCTGGCTAGCCACTTCAAGAACAACGCCGACCGCAAAGTTGCTCGCCAGAATGACCAAGAGAAAGGGGGAGGTTGGAATCAACAATGGCGAAGAGCATCTAGAGCAGTCGCCAATGGCTGCTCTAGCTTTGCATTGGGTCTCTTCCGTCTTCCTGATTGCAGTCACATCGAGTTTGAAGACAAATGACTCGTACAACTTCCTTGTCTCGTTATACGCCTACACTCTCATCTCTTTGATGGGTTTCTGCACAAGCCTTGGACTTCTATACACTAAGTACATCCGAAAGGACTTTCTGTCGCAAAAGCCTCCACTGGGTGGTCCGGCAGCGGCTATAGTGTATTGGTGAGTTTCCTCGTTCCGAAGTTCGCCGATTCTTTCTAGTGCTAACGAAGAACAAGTTTGTGCAATGCCTTTTTCTTAATAACAGCCTTTCTCACTCCACCCAACCAGCAGGCACGAGCAAGCTCTGTGATACCAAACTACGTAGTGGCTACCATCGGTCTCTCTTCCGTTTTATGGGGTGTCATTTGGTGGTTGGGGCTGCAATTCGTCATGAAACAACGTGGCCAGCGCCTGGTAGTAACACGAACGCCATACTGCGAGAAGGGTGAAGGGAAAGGAGAGTGGGTACTAAAGTACGAGATTATTGACCATGTTTGGAGGGCAGATAGTGAGGCCGGGAGCATCAGGATGGTGCAGAGGCGCGATGAATAGATCACATGGAAGATGATAGTGCAATGTTGCTGCATCAAGAAATTTTATTGCGAAGCTTGCAAATACATCCGCGGGTATGGCAGAGGTGGTATCGATATTGATTCTAGCCTACTTGAACCTCTACGCAATGTGTAATCGTCGTAGACCTAGATGCAGGACAAACGTGCGCGTGCATGACTCGAGCAAAGGATGAGTCGTTGATTGGCCAGTCGCCAGTGCCCCACTCTTGCCGCAAGCTCCGAATCCTGTGCGCGCGTCATAATTATGATGTACCAATGTAACCGGAGCATCCCGTAGTCCTTATGAGTCGACCCGAAGGCCAGCCTGAATCGATGTCTGGGTGCCGCTTCTTTGCATACGACCGTGCTACAATGGAGAGATTGCACCAACATGATCATTTCCACGCTTCACTTTCCTAATTCTACCTCGCTGATACTTACTGGATCACCCATTCTTTCTTCGCGCAAAGATTCGAGTTCTACAATAAATATCATAAAATATTTTCCCAGTATCGTGTACAACATTGCAAAGGACATATCGACGACAGAATTCCGAACCATATCCAGAATCATGGGCGTCTTTTCCTGGCAGGGATGCTCTGCTTACACCCCTTCAACTTCGAGCCTTACGACTAGAGGCGACGGAATTCGCAAACTAAGCGACTCGCGGGTATGAGCTAATCAAATGCATCCACGTCAGACGGTGTGCAGCTGGCTGCGTTAAGTGCTCCTGCAGCCAAGATTTCCCGGCGCAGTGCAGATTAAAAAAGGGAAGCTACAATTTGATCTTTAATCGTGTATAAGGGCTGAACGGTATTCCGCACTGACGGATAAACTACTCGACCAGGCATTGGCTAGTATGATCTGCAGCCCTCACGTTGTGGTACCTCACGGCTGTGCTTCGTCTGGCAATGGGCTTGCGGTGAGCTGCACGGCGTAGGGCTGAGAGCAGGCTGATCTAAAGGTATTTAATGGAATAGCCTCGTGGACGCTACGCTCCACCGCTTCCTACCACTTGTTGAATTCATCAGTTATCGAACACTAAGTTACTGGACATACTACCTCAGCCTTTTCGTATAGACTGCGGACGACGTGGTAGCTATGTCAGACTCAATAGTCGGGTGGCAGGATGGTCCGACAGAGCGCGGTACCATCATGCTTGTTTATAGCTGCCTGATCACGATCTTTGCCTCTACCTGGACGGTCCTACACATCAACGTGCCAGGACTTGATGATGGACAATGGACCATTGCTTTGCGAAAAGCCAAATGGATGGCCATCACCATTCTTTTCCCCGAATTCATTTTCTCTAAAGCGATTTGCGATCTACGGTTAGCGTTGAACGATCTACGAGAATTGGACGACGAACTTAGGCGAAGAAAGGAATGTGGCCACGAGCTCAGGGGGCAATTCAAAAAGAGAATCGATGATGATACAGACTTTATACACACTTGGGATTGGCAGGTGGATTTTGGTCCTCGAGCCAGCATCCTCTATCGGATGCTAGGACTGAAGTCACCTCTTATCGAGGATAGACCCATAGCGGCGAGATCGCAACGGAGGGGTGATAATTTAGCAACAAATCTTTCTTCTGGAAGTTTTGATGGACAGTGTCAAGAGGTAGGTCAAGTTCCAGACCTTACCAGCGGTGGGAACGCCTTAGCTATAACGTCCAACGGAGGAAACGTTTCTGCTTCAAGCGATAGCCCAGAAGGCATCGAGCTAGATAATTTACCTTCTGATACCAACCGAAAGTCTACGACCGGGCATGCTATTACTCGAGACAGCGGAGAACAACCGATTGAAGATATCACTGAGGCACTAAATTCTTCCGGAACTCAAAACCTCAAACACGACTCTTCACAACATGCAGTTTTTACACATCGGCCTAGGCCTAAACTGCAAACGTTCCATACATCTCAAAACTGGACGATAACACATGCATACTTTGCCAATATGGGTGGCTTATTATATGCAAAAAAGTACCATTGGAACATGGAAGAACTCATGTATTACACCCTGCCAGGTGTTAAACTTGGTCATCGCTACGAGTGGACCAACACAACCCATCCAATAGAGCACCTAGTCCTTACAAAAGAGGACATCGAGGATAAAAGCAAAGCGGATTAGTTTCTCAAAGGCCTCACAGTCTTCCAGATCCTATGGCTGGTCTTAACTGTTCTTATCCGCGGAATCAACCATCTCCCAGTAACCCAGCTTGAGATTGCTACTTTGGCATTCTCTGTATCTGCAGTCGCAACATATGCAGCGAATTGGTGGAAACCCAAGGATGTGTCGCAACCAATATTGCTACTTGATGTGTTTTCCGGAGAGCCAAGACGTGACATAATAAACCCGATGGAAGAGTTTACGTCACGTCTTACTCGTCCCGCCGACGCAATAGAAAAGTCGTCGACTATTGATGATAAGTTCTGTATCCGGAACGACATTATCTGGATGGATGGAGATGTACCATTGATCTTTTGGTTAATGGCAGGCTCCGCTCTCGTGTTCGGTGGTATTCACTGCCTTGCTTGGAATTTCCAATTTCCAACTCGGACAGAAACGATCCTATGGAGAGCTACTACTCTTGCATCCATGATTATTCCTGTTGTTGCACTCGTAATTAACCTGTTTCTAAGTCATCTAGCGACTGCCTACACTGACGGTATACTACTACGTTATTTCATAAAAAAGCTCGAGCCCTTGGAGGCAGTACCTTCGAGCTACTGGCTATCTTTGAAAGAGCCCACTTTCGGACATTGGAATTATGAAGATCGCGCCGCTCTCATCTCTGCTACTCCCGGAACCCGTAACTTTAATGAGAGTACTGCGAACAAGCGAAGCGAGCAGCTCCATTATGTATCTAATGATTACGAAAGAATAATGGAAAACTTCGGTGATTTCAGAAACTTTGACAGCCTTTGGAAAGTAGCAAAAGAAATAGCTAGGAAAGAAGTTAAAACGAGCAAAGGAGAAGTGTACCTGCTACTTCAGAAAATGGCTCATAGGTTCGACTATATGCAAATGGTTTCTTCTGAAAGGGTATTACTTTTTTGGGATGACTACGAACAGCATCTTGAGCAACAGTTTGTGCTGCCCACCCATCCTTTTCGTGGGAAGAAGTGTTACCGTCATTTGCTGGACATGGGTACACAATACGAGGAAGAAAGAAATCGCATTGAAAAGCAGAAAAAAACTTACAATCGGATTTCCATATTCATTTCGATCAACACCGGCATACTGTATACTCTCTCACGTTTGGTTATTATCGTTCTTCTATTCACGTCATTAAGGGCTGTTCCAGCAGGAGTTTACAAAATCACGCCTTGGACAAGATATCTCCCAAACATTTCTTAGCTAGGATTATGTACACATGGGGCTTTCGCAACGGTTTTCTAGCTTTGCGTTTCCACAGTTAGTCTTGATCCTTGAACTAAGATCTTTCTGTAGAAGGAACGAAAAAATAAACACTTCAAGCGATGCAAAAACCATTTCGATTGACAACAATATATGTTCAAATGGTTCTTGAGTGCATGGGCAAAACACTCCCCTTTACTGTTAGACCTTTTAACTATAAAACCCCGTCATAGTGATACGTATACAATACAATATATAAGGCTCCATGAAAGCATTATGCTCTATATCGTTGGGAGACTTCTTCTCAGATGTCGTAGTATGACACCAAGGCTTAACTGCGGCCTCCTCTCGAATCCTTCTCGAAAAGTACCTGGACCAATTCTTACGCGGATACACCCTCACAACGTCCTTGATAGTATTCTCGTGAACACAGTCCGTCCGATAACTTATGTTATCTGCCATCTCAGGCACTAAAAGTGTTTCAAACTCTTAGTTTACGATCCACCGAACTGCGTTGCCAGTTGAATCAGAAGTCCAATCGTGTGAATGATTGCCTCGACGACGCTTTCGGCTCGCGCCAAGGGACAGTCATGCTCCTTGAAAACCCCGAGTGCGAGGAGCGCACCGTAGAACTCAAACGACATGAATGTGCCGTGTGTGTACTTGTCGATCGCACTGATATCGTGAAACAAGCAGGTCAGAAGCTATATCTCGGAACTGAACTGCCAGTGTGGAAATCTTTGGCGGGTGATTGTCATGCCTAGAGTTGAGCGTTAGCATATATGATGGTATGTCGACGCTTGGTCTTGGATGTGAAGTACTATAGTAGAAACAGGCATGCTGTGATTGAATATATGTACCGGGAGGTCTTTGCACGCATATTCCATTAATGCCTTTACAAGTGCGGTGTCTGGGATCGGGACTTCCTCACATGAATGTGGTACAGGAGGATTGCGACGAGTACTGACGCCCGACAGGTCAGGTTTGCAGGGGAGCGCTGTCCATCCATATTCTTTGATTTACTGGTCTCTCTCTCGAGCCATGTGGAAGACTGTACGAAAACAATGAATAGAACTGTAAACCAAACTCGAGGTATACAGGTCAGGACAACGGCTCTACGCTTTGGATGCGAATATATTAGCCGTGGACAATAGGGAGTGACAAATGTGGGGCTGGCTTCGATAGCAGATTAGCTGGTTAGCTAATAAAATCGGAGTCAAACCCAACGAGCGAGTAGTCTCCTCCGCTAAAAGACCATCGGCGAGATTGTTTATATCTTATGTCAGGTTTTCCCTTTAGTATGTTACATTTGTGACTGCTTATGTTATCTAGTCTACATGGACACTCCACCTCTCTGCCGGCCCTGCAGCTCTATCGTCTTGAAAAGATGGCGCTACCGTGGATCATGCGAAACCCACATAGGACGATGACGTGGATGCTCTATTTAGTTGACTCCATCAGAGGTCACAAACCAAACAAGTTGGTACTTTCTGGGTTGCTGTGAAGCTTGACACAGATTGCTTGACATATCCTCCACCTGCTCTTTGCTGTAGCTTAATCCGTTAGTAGCTTATTGCAATCTCGATGGCTTACAGTCCGCTTTTCTATAAAGCTTTTTGAACTCTCCCGAGACTTTTGGAACGTTGAAGATACGAAGTCGACTTGGTAGACGCTTGATATGTCCTGCGGCTCTCATCTATCAACAAAATGCAGTTGTAAAGCCACCGACCATCTGCTTTTCTCAACTGGTACAACACTGATGCATTTCATTCAAACGATAACCTACGCTAGATGTTGATACAACCCGTCATATTAGCCCTAAAACTACGAAGATCACGACTAGATAATCGTTATATCCCGGTAACACGTACTATCCCCCTTCTCTTCCATGGGCATCAACCCATGTACATAGCATTCGCCGACAAGTCTCAAACCCTCCTCGCCCCTCCGCAACAAAAACACTTGCTCAGTATCGTCCACCACCGCAATCTGATCCCCAGCCTGTAGCTGAATGGGGCCCCTCCCCATCCTCCCATCCCTGGTAACGAAAAACCTCGCCCCACCCCAACTGGCCGTCTGCGTGAGAAACGCAATGTAGTCCCCGTCCGGCCCAAGCGCATACTTTCCATCCTCGCCAGGAGATATCCAGCTCCTCGGGATCGACCAATCCGGGAGCTTCGTCTCAAGATCTTGACCTTCCCCGCATGCATGTTCGCCGAGCGCGACCAACACGTCTAACAACGCGTCTCGCCCCGCTTTCGGATCGTCTATCAGGACGTCGCGGAAGTTGCTTACCAGGTGTGCGCCCAGGAGAGAAAACCATGCGTCGTCTCCGACCTTGTCCTGCAAGAAAGCGCTCAGTGCAATGACGGCGAAGTGCGTCCTGTACGCCGCGGGCGCGGGCGATTCGCCTTCTACCACGTCGAAGAGCATGGTGCGCCAAAAGGTTTCGGCTTCTGGCTCCACGCCGCTGCCTTCGTTTGCGAGACTGAGGATCCATTTCCATTCGTCTGCGGATTTGTAACGAGCTGCGGCTCGGAACCACGACACGAGGACTTCTTCTATATCGTTGCCGCGCGATGCTGTGGCCTCGGCGACGAATTCTACTTCGTCTGTCATGTGGCCCCGGACATGCAGTTCGTTGGTCCCTGGTGTCCACTTCACGGCAACGGGTCTGCCGGGCGTGGTGAAGTGTGCCCATCTGTACGACGTCTTGTCTTTGTCGATGCTGTAGTCGGGAACCCAGGAAGGGAGACCTTCGACCTTGCTAGATGATTTATCAGTGACTAGAGACAGCAGCTTCAGCGAGCGATGAGTACGTATAATAGTACCTGTGACATCGCGGTAGAAGTCCCTAACAGACTGCCTATAATCGATACTAATCTTATCCTTGCACGGATCATACGGGGATACCAGACCCATAAGGCCTATGATCTTGTCCCTTGGATCCGTAGAATCCAGGTACCGCGATGCCCCGAGGAGTTCCTCGAGAAACAAAGAATCGCGACGGTCCTGAAGAGTAAGGCTAATGTTAATAAGATCGGCACTTGGTGCCGTCCTCGATGCTAGCAACTCTTCAGGTGCCTGCGACATGAATATGGTCGGTAGTTCCTTATTGCGAAGCCAATTGACAGCGCGCTGGACCACCCACCATGAAAACTGGAGTCTCCCGCACGCCACGACCGGAGAGCTACTCGCCACGAGGACCTCCTGCAACACCCATATCCGCCTGAAATACGGACGGGCCAGGAACCGCATGAGAGCCTGCCAGTCTGGGTCTTCGAACCCCGGCAACCCCAGCCTCTGCAGCTCCGCGTCCGTATATTCCATTCCAGGAACGAGCGTCAACCAGGAATCTTGTGCCTTGCAGATTTTCCGCATGAGCCCGATGCTCGCCATGTCCGGATCGCCTAGCCACACGCAGACCTTCTGCGCTTTCTCGTAGATCTGCCGCATCATCATGATCTGCGCGGGCTTCTCGTCCAGATCTGACTGATTGATGCAGAGCGCATCTATCCAGAAGAGCTGCGACTCGCATTCGGCGAGATTGACCAGAGCAGACAGAAGGCTATCTGTGATGTGGATTCCTCGAATAGGATTTGGTCGCGACGACGGGCCCCACGTGTAGGAGAGCGCTTTGAACGCGGGAGCCGTGTCCAAACGAACGCTATAGTATCGCAACGCTACGGTCCTAGTTGTGCCGATGTGTTCAGAACGGAACTCTACAAGTCTGATGTGCCCTTTGCTAGGCAGGAATGTGCCTGGATATTCATTTCCTCGATGACCGACGATAGTCGTGTTCGAAGGTACATCGATTAACAGTGGTGGAAACCCTACCCTACCGACATCCGACCTTATGACGATCGCCCCGGGGACCCCAGATATTCTGTTGATGCTTGACATAGCTGCTGAGGTCCTAGTACTCCTGTTATTTTGTTAGAATAAATTGTCTTCGCATGGTAAACGTGTGCAAGGCTTACAATAAGTATGTACAGTGTGGTGTGGCGCTATGCTAAACGCTGCTCTGCGCCACACCGAAATCCGAGCAATGCCCCAGGTAGGAAATCACTAGTTACTTTCAGGCCCGCTTTATTAGACTCGATAGAGAGTACTCGTACGACAAAACACCTTGTTGAGTAGTCGGTAGAAGTTAGTACTCGTGCGACAAAACACCTTGTTGAGTGGCCGGTAAAAGTTGCTACTTGTGTTGTAAACACTTCCCTCACAGCCCATACACAAACGTAATCTTCTCCTCGCCTTCCCTCCCACCCCGTATCCCTTCCTCAAGCCATTCCACAGCCCTTACTCCGACGCCCCACCCCCTCAACCTCTCTATTACAAACCCCACAAACCGATGCCTCTGCTCCAACGGCCCCCTTCCATCCGCCTTCTCCCTTTCAATCTCATCCTCATCCCAACGACTTAGCATTTCCCTCCGCGTCTTATTCTCAGCCTTGAGATTCCGCCAGAGAACAATGTACCCAACTGCAGCCGCAGACACGCAAGCTAGCGTCCACCAGAACGGCACTATGTAACCGGAGGCTTCGTATTTCGGCTTGAATAGCATGGCGGAGAGAACGCCGGCTAGATTACCCCACCCGTTGATGCCCAGCAGCAGCGCTCTCTTGCCGGGGCTCGGCGTATTGCCTGAGATCCATGCCACGGTGAGCGGACTCGCGATGAAGGTGCCTGATAGGAGGACGTTGAGCGCGATGTACCGTGGAATTGCCCATGCAGCGGTTGTCGGTAGTGCGACTACGAGGATGAGGCCGAGGACCATGATAGCGAGGCCAGAGAGGACGGGCAGGATGCGTGCGCGGTGCTTGTCGCTGTAGGAGGCGAAGAGATAGAGTGTTATTGCGCCGAAGACGTAGGGTGGGGCAGTGAGAAGATTCACGAGAGCGGGATCTGGGGTAGATTTGTTGGGGTCGGGGTTGGGTATGAGGGGTGCGAGGACGAGCGGGAGGAAGACTTGGAAAGCGTAGACGGGGATCGCGGCTAGGATGTTTATGGTGAGGATGTGCCATATTCTGATGTTGAGAAATGCGGAGAGCACGTCGTGCGGTGTGAGACCGCGGTCATCGGTCACGTGGTTTGCTGTGGATAGGGATCGTGGTCGAGATGAAGCTAGGAGGCCGCGTGATTCTTCATCGTACTCCCGGTCTTCGTCTGCGGCTTCGGCAGTTGCGGCAGGTGATTCTGACTGCGCCATTCGGTCACGAATGACGCGGGACGATGCGTATACCCTCTCTTCAGGCGTCAGGAACCACGCTGTTTCTGCGCTGTGCGGCAACCAGAGATAGCCCACGACTGCGACAATGATGGTCAAACTGCCCTCAAGAAGGAACAAGACCTGCCAGCTCTGCCACCGCTGGTCGAGCTCCGGGTCTCCTTCGTCCCCATGCTCATGGTGTATATCCGGGAAATGTGAGAAGACGAGGTAGCTTATGATGCCGCCGAGCGCACCACCCACGGCAGCCTGTCCGTAGAAGAGCGACAGCCGCCGTCCGAACTCAAAGCGCGTGTAGAAGAGCGAGAGGTACGAGACAGTTACGGGATAGAAGCCAGCTGCATGACATATCAGCAATCATGTATGTGTGGGTACCTCTAACCAGTAGTGGAGACGTACCTTCCAAGCACCCAATAACTATCCTGAGCACATACAGCTGCCATCTCGCCCTCACCCACGTGTGCAGCGCCGTGGATATTCCCCAGAGCAGCATGCAGCTCGGCACCCATGCGACCATGCCATACTTCCTTCCCAGCGCAGCACCGACGGGCTGCAGCGCGACGAAGAAGGCGAAGAAGAGGGCCACGGCGGTATTGAGGTCGGACCGGCGGAGGCCAATGTCGGTGGTGAAGTGCGCGGACTCAGCGTTGCCTATCTGTTGACGTCTTCATCAGTAGAGCGCCATGGCTGCTCGTTGGCGCAAACACGTACATTGGACTTGTCGAGGCTGTTGAACAGGAACAGCAGCGCGAGGAACGGCAGCAGCAGGAAATCGAGCTTCCGCAGCGTCCTCCTGTGCAGCTGCTCATCGTGCAGCGCGACGTCGGCAGCGTCCTCGGGCGGCATCGTCGCGGGTGTTTCGTGCAGCGCGTCCAGTTCGTGCTGCTCCGCGATCGGCTGGGGCATGCTGAGGGAGCCGCCAAGGCAGGGCGGGGATGCTGTCACGGGAGGAAGCAACGCGCCGCATGACCTCGACGACGCATCGCGAGAAGAAAGGCCCGTCTATATTTTGACGTGAGACGGCCATGGAGCGTTGCTAGGCTGTGCTTGCTTATTCAGGCCTTCGTTGCGTGCCTGACCCTGATGACGTTGCGGATCTGGGATAGCGCACGCTTGTGGCTGACGTCTCGTATCATGACAGTATAGACAACAAGTGAGATCCCCAGATACGTCCATCAAAGGGCTTGATGGTTGGAAAAACATTGGAGGCCATATCGATGGGTTGAGATATTTGAAGGAAGAGTAGGTGGTGGTGTAAGCTCGATCCTTTGACTTTCGCTACTGGTCATACAATACGAAGTAGTCAGGTGTTACACTGAGAACGATCCAGACAAAATTGCTGACCACGACATCAGACCGTTTCTCGAAAACCAAGCTCACTCAAGCAAAATCACATACCTCATGCCAAAAAATTCTTGTGATTCCACATTCATTAATATTCATCAATACCATCATTTTCACAATGTACATCATCATCCTATCTATCCAACATCCCATCTCCTCATCTACGCCTTCTCTTCAACCGCCCGTCTAGCAACCTCCTGCTCAATTGCTTCGTTGACCGCAGGCAGACTCGCCGCCAACACTTCAGCCGCCTTCTTCTTGCCAAATGCCCTCACAGCCGCATAGTACACATCCGCCAACCCCTTGCAGACGCTGGTAAAGCTCTGCTTATCACACTGATTGTACAGGTCGTTGTGAAAGTTATCGTCGATGCGGAGTTTGTTTGCCTGGAGCATGCATTTGAGCAACCATTCACACAGGGAGATACATTTCCTTTCTCAAATCAAAACTCAAGCGAAAATCACACGTTCTTTTCTTTTCTTTTTCTTTTCCCATATTCTTCTCCTCAGAGAAGAATATCCCCCGTTAAGAAGAATCTCAACTTACATCCGTAAACCTCGACTGCGCCTTGAAATTGCGATACCCAAAGTCATGCCGATAGCACGAGTTGAGGAAGTCAAAGCCAAACGGGTTATCAGGCGACGAGCTGCACCCGTCGGAGCTCCAGTCCAGCGTCGACGGGTTCTGCGCGTTCCTCGCCGTGATAAACGTTGCGAGGGTTTCTCTGAAAACGAGCCGGTCTGTGGCTTCGACGGCGGTTTCGCGGACTTCGAGCGGCTGCGTGGGGGCCGCCGCCACGCTGGAGGCTAGCGCCGCGATGCTGAAGATGGCGAAGCGCATTGTGCTGGATAGGGGTAGGAATGATTAGGAATGTAGATTTAAGATGTTGGGAAAGATCGGCGCGAGATGTAAAATGTGAATATGAGATGGAACAAAATGCGATATGAGGCTGAGGGAGGCCTTGTTGGTGTTCTGTCCAGCCAGCACAGTGGCAGTGTATCAACGCAACCGGAGTTCGACGTGCTCAACAACCTGCCATCTCCCACTCTTCGCCCGGCAGACGCCCAATTTATACCCTCATGCTCCGCTTACACCTTCCAAAGCCCTTATTCCATGCTTTGCCAGCACCCCCTCATCCCAAGCCCGTACATCCGCTCGTACCTACATGCTATCCTTCCCTCTCATCCTGCCGTTCTCCCCACTCCGCCGCGTTCAGGGTTCCTATTCGCTTTCTACAACCCTTGCGCGCGAGATCGTTGCTGGGCATGTGGCTTTCTACGCGCCGGATATATTTGCGGTGCGGAGTTGGAGGAGAGTTGTTGGGCGTGATTGGGTGGAGGGTTTTGTATCCCGGCGGTGATCCACAGCTTAAGCGAGGAACTGCCGCTTCGAGCGCGAGATGAGCTGAGTATCGTGCGGGTGTATTAGGCAGGTCTTTGGAACGGTTGTCTTCGTGTGTGAATTCTCGATCAAGATTCGAGGAATGCGGTGGGGAGCTCGTGTTGGAGCTCGTGTGATGACGTTTAAAGTACATTTTGTGGATGAGGGCGCGAAGTCCGGTCGTATAGGTTGATGATCGTGATGATCTTTAGTCGTGGTTTGCCCCTGTCTAGCTTTTGTATCGTGTCAACCCCGAGATCATAACCTTCCTGCTTTTTTTGGTGCGTCAATGCCAAAGACTCGTCTTGGCGAGAATCCAGGAACGGTGGTTCTCTTTTCCGAGAGAATCATGTCTAGAATATTAGGAAGGGAAAGCTTTGCAGACTTCGAACTAGTTCGCAAATTGGGACTGAGCCGTAGCGGTATACATGGACTTGTTCACCGTGTGCATAGTTTTGTACAGCCCGACTTCGAATAACCATTCTTACCCGTATGTAAATGTACGAATGTTCGCGAATTAGATGCAAAAAGCTGTTTACGGGATTTGACAAAGTATAGTATTATACGACCCACATTACACCCTGGTAGTAGGTACATATCAATTAAATGCAAAAGAATCATTTTTTGCATCACACGTCGCCGAGAATCATCGTCCAGCTGATAGAAAAGAATCGACGCTATGGTCTTGGCCCTCTCCAAAGAAGATTCTGTTATATCCAAAAATCTTAATACATTATTACAGCTTTATGCTATTACAAAGAGCTACAAAGAAACATCTGTTACTTACTAGGGATGCATCTTCTACAGCGATTTGTATAGGAGCCTGAGTGTCGACTTCTTATGGTCCGTCAGAGACCATCGCCAGGCTATGCGGCGTTTGTTAGTGGTAAATTTATGGCAAGTTGTTAGCAGGGCAGTATAGCCAAGTGATAGGGTTAGAACGGTGACACACGTCAAAGTCGGATGTACTGGCGAACTAGAGGTGTTACTTGGGATGGTAGATCATGGCAGTGCTGGTGCTCCACGCTAGAAGCGAGCTAGCTTGAAATAGGGGTTGAGGTTGTGCTGGCAATCGCATTGGAAAGTGGCAAGGAAGCACCGTTATGCAAATGGTAGTAAAGAAACCCGTTATTCGCGCGCGGACACAGCTGGTGTAGCACGTATTCTATAGCGTATGTTCAAGGATGTAGTCAAGCGGGGCTGGAATTGCACTGGCCATAGGCACCGCAATCTTCGAAGGTAGATGATTCTATCCTTGTTGCAACTTATAGGCTAGTCATAACGCATCTTTTAGTGCTGTAAGTTGGCTAGATAAGATGTTGCGAGGGCGGATGTGGTGGATCATGGCTTGACGAACGAAGTGACAAGGCTCCCAGGGCTCCCCATGCTCACTTCCTAAATAACAGAGAATCCTAATTAACTAACATTGAAGATGGAAAAGAAAATACTGCGCTTGACAGTGATATATCCCGAAACTGGCGTATGGGGTGCGCTCCAGAAACTGAAACCAAGTAGAGAAGGCTGAGATCGAACCAGCGGAATAGGACACTGAGTCGCGCTTCCCACGCGCAGCCGCACATTCTGTTCCACACAATCTGTTCGTACTACCAACCTGGAAGCTTCGCAACTCGGACCTCGCCGATACGAAAGGCTGTTGTGGCGGGGGTGGCTATGCAAACAAGTGAGATCGGATCGTGGCTGAGTAGAGCAGGTCGTTTAAATACCACCGCCTGCAATTAGGCGAGAGACAATCGTCAAGTCGCAACTACCGACATACTCCTCAAAACAAGTGGCTGAGTTTTCGTTAGCCTCCATGAGCCAAGGACCGATCAATCCATTCGACCAGGCGCTCAAGCAATTCCTAGATTCTCTTCCCGAGGAAGAACGGAAGAGGTACTCACCATGTGCGACAGCCCAAGATCTCCTCGATGGGCTGCGCAAGCTGGAACTCGGGTCGAAAAAGATGACGACTTCACGATTCAATCGCTCCATGAAAGGGCTCAAGGCGTTCAGCGATCGTTTACAGCCATACTTCACCGCTATTGATGTGTTCATACAATCCAATCCTGAAATCGCAGCGATTATGTGGGGTTCCATGCGACTAGTTCTACAGGTATAAAACAGGTTTACCATTGGCACATGATCAGGGCTGAATCGCAAAATAATTAGCTTGCCAGCGGATTCTCAAGTTTCATCGAGAAGTTAATGCAGCTCATCACGGAATTGTCCATAGCGTTCCCTGAGTATGATGAAATCGCTAAGCTGCCCGAAGCACTTCAATCAGAACGAATGAAGCATCATTTGGAACGAGTTTACAGTAATATGCTAAAATTCTTTCAAGACGTTGCCAGTATATTCACTTCTCCATCTGGAAGTACGTTGTCGTAACATTCCTCTTAGTATGAAATCAATTGACAATTGCAGAACGACGATCAGCTTGTACTGTCTTCCGCAACATCATGTGGACACCAATAGATGTCCGGTTTAAAGACCTTATCGATCAGTTCCACCGTGACAGACAATTCGTTAAAGATGAACTTGCGCTCCTGCATGTCAAACTAACTAAATCAGCAGAAGAAGCTGTCAAATACGAGCAGAAGCTTTCTTCTGCGGAGCGTCGCCGAGCGGAAGAGGCGAGAGCGAAACTAGACGATGTCTCCGACGATCTACAGAACTACTTTCGCGGTATGGGTACCCGAAATCTATTCCTGAAGCATTGTGCTAATTCAACGTCGTCATTAGATCAAAAGTTCACGAATATTCACAAATGGATAAACCCTCCCGACTTCAGACGGATCCTCGAAAGATCAATTGAGTTGCGGGAAGAAGGGACATGTAACTGGGTCTACGACCAGCCGGCATATCGAACGTGGAAAAACGTCGAGAGTGAAGATCAACGTCACATTACGCCAAGAGAACTGGGACCGGGGACCCTATGGATTCATGGTACGTGTTCTAAAAAAACCCTAAGCCTCTGTATATTGATGTAACAACACAACCAACTAACGATGAGTTTCGCTTAGGCAATCCAGGTGCAGGGAAAACTATACTAGTGTCTTCGATTATTGAAGAGCTACAAGAGGAGGCCTCCGCTCCGGAAGCAGACATATCGATATGCTACCACTTCTTTTCGTCAGAGTCGCCTGGAGCATTGGAAGCTGAACCATCATCGGCATATAGATCGATCCTATCGCAAATACTCCACCAAAATCGCCAGAATCCGCATATCCTTGATACATTCATATTTTGTCACACGCAAACCACCGGTCAGCTTTACGCATCGCAACAAGAGCTTATTCAACTACTCCAACTATCGATCCAAAAGCTGCCACAGGTATATGTGATGCTTGACGGAATCGACGAGTGCTCTAACAACGCCCAATTACTTCAAACCCTACGGAGTATACTACCGTATCCATCTGTTAAGATACTCCTTTCTGGACGTCCAACGATTGCCGCACTATCAAGAGGAGTAAAGCGTTCTCGTCGAGTTTTGATTGAAAAGACCGTGGTGTCAGAAGATATCAGGGCATTCTTGCAACCAAACGTGGCATCTCTGATTGAAGAAGGATTCCTCCCGGACGTGGAGCAAGCGACATTGGTCGATCAATTGGTTCAAGGTGCCAATGGCATGTTTCTCTGGGCATCACTTATGATAAGATTTCTTAGGTCACCGGTACTAAGACCCGACCAACGATTAGCTATGATCGAAAGTGTCGTTTACCCAGAAGGTCTCGACGAGATGTACAACCGCATTCTCGAATCAATAGAGCAATCCGGAAAATTACAGCGAGGTGTAGCGACGAAAGTGTTTTGCTGGGTTACATACGCTCGAACTCCACTGACCATCCGAGAGCTTCACGAGGTCGTATACATGGACAAGAGCACTTCACTAGAGAAGGATTCGATCGGTATCGAAGAGTTCCGCGAAATGATCAATGTGACATGTGGCTGTTTGGTGGAATTTTACGATATAAATCCCTTGGGCCTCGATCCTGCTCCGCGTACGCCGGCCCAAAGCCTTGATAGAGCCGTTCGGTTTATCCATCTTTCTGTCAAGGAATACTTCACTGAGAATCGAGATCAAGAAAAACTGGCAGCACGAATGGCATTCCTTCAGAATAAAGACTTGTGTCACTCAATAATTGCCCAAGGATGTCTTGAGAGCATGCTATTCTCGACTCAAGCACGTCAAGTGTTTCATAATTCGCTTTCTAAATACGCTGTTCTCAACTGGATTTATCATCTCAACGAACTTGCGACCACTACTTCAACGTTCGAATTTTCTGACAATATTACTGTCAGTGATGCGCACATTAGCTTGGCCTCTGCCATTACAGAGTTTCTCGGACATCCACTCGTAGTGACACGTTGGATCTTGAGTTACTGCACTTTTGGAGGCTTAGAGATATCCGCAGGTCTCCCGTTGGAAGCCTTTAAAACTTGGTTGCAAGACTTAGAGACAGCACGGTGTCGGAATGACTCCACTCCTCACCTTACAATGCTCCGAGAGCTCTTTACCGAATTCGCAGTCGATCTAGGCCGACTAGTGGAGGATTGGGGAACAAGACTGCGTTCAAATCCGTCAATTATTTGGGATGATGTGCCCGCATTCCTTGAAAGCAGATTCCTATATAACAGCAACAAAACGAAAGTGACACGGTACGTACCGCAAGCGCCAAGAAATGGCAGTCAAAGTTCTCGACCACTCTGTACTGTTTCTTCGGCATCTTCAGATGGCACCATCAACTGTTCTCTGAGCGTGTGGCCATCAAAAGCCTATGAAGAACGATGGCAAGCACTGAAAGGAAATGAGTCGATTACAAGGGTTGAAGATGTATGTGGTAGTTGGGTCGCTACCTACGAATCTTGGAATGTGGAAACAAATCGTCGGATTGTGAGTGTGCAACTTCCTCTTGAGGAAGAGGAAGTTTGGTTGCAAATGCGACAATCTTTGCACGAGAAGGATTTTGGGACTTGGAGTACCGCCTTTCCGATGACCATCAGCCATGATCTCCACTCAGTTGTCATTCTCCGGACGTTGTTCGCCTTTCGGGTAGACAAGAGGACCTTGAGGGTAGAATGGGACTCTGCCAAAATGGCTATTGATTTCACATCTAACCACATACGGAAATGGTCAGAAGAGCTGGCTGCATTCGATCCCAACCATGCAACTATCAAGGATCATCCGCTAAAGTTCATCTTTCGCGATCGATACACCTATTCCGTTACATTCAGCTCCAACAACCGCTACCTGTCCTTTCGAGATCATCTTCGCCAAGGAGTATTTTTGTATTTTCTTGCAGTTTTCGAGATCTCAAGAGGGGAAACTCTCAGTATCAATCTAATCAACTGGACTTGGATGTACGACTACCTGTCCCCCTCGACGCCGATTCATCCTTCCGAGGATTTGGTCGCATTCTGTGATAACCATCAAGCTCGGATTTGGAAATTCAGAGAGTGTAGGTGTTATTCTTCATTTTCGAACTCATGCTGACCGTGGCACTTCTAGCATTTTCGTCCCAGAGTTCGACCATTCTATGCGACCTTGAAAGTGGAGAGAAGCCAGAGACAATCAGCGTTTCATCGTGTGGTAGATACGTTGTCCTGTTTCAAGGCACTGTCTCGAGAGTACTGAAAATACCCCGCGACACGTTCAACTTTGACGAAGATTCCACACATACTGAGTTTCCGAGCGTAGAAGAAGAATTTCCAAGAGGTAACATACAGAGTATTTCGATAGGAATGTCGCGAAGTCAATCTTTAAGCTCTAGCATCCTCAAGCCAGGTCAAGTCATCAGGGATACCTGTATCGTCAAAGACCGAAATGAGGCCAGATCCTGCTTAGTGCATGTTGAAGGGGGAGCGAGACCTACCATTCGATTAGCATCCAGCAGAGATGGACTTGTAAAGGAATCCATTGAGCTTCTCACGCTGCCGACCACAACCAATGTGGACCATACAAAGCCTACAGTCGTCGTTCCAAGAAACGAAAATGATAACTTCAAAATCTTACTCAACGTGGCTTCGCATACTGACTATTCGATGAATGGATCTGGCGAAGGCACGTTTCCAGCTCTGGTTGAGCGTGATCCACGGCTGGTAAAAATCTCGACTGGGCTGGGCCACGCAGGCCTGAAAAGGCCAAGAAATCAGTGAGTGTCTCTTAATCAATGTCAATCCTTCATTTTTTGCTGAATGATCGGAACAGGGAAAGCATAACCTCAAACCCAGATCAGCATTCTCTATTCAAGGAAAAGGATAGCAACGAAACGTTACAACGCCCTGGAGGTCTGCGCATGATAATGAACGACGAAAGTCTCCCCCTCTCAAAACGATATCGCTTAGACAGCAGAACAGATCATCTCACTACTACTGTGAGACATAGATAGCGCTAAAGTAGCTGAACATAATCATTAATTTCCTGGAAAGGACGGGCTTGATGCGTAAGGCACTCCTGCAGACCTGACTGCCTAGTCCCTAATTGGACAATGTGACAGTAGACGTTCTTTTCATGGGGCACAACGCAAATGGCCTGCTGAGTAAGCTAAATAACTATTGGTGAATGCTATTTGCCTGATTTCTAATGCGCTAACAAGATCCGGATTGCACTTTTCTCTATGTAGACTAGGGCTAACGTTGGGGCCCCGCGTAGAGCACCGAGTGCTCAGCTGACCATGTGATCCTGCATTACTCTATCGGGCTGCGATGAGCCGCCACCAATACCACGGGCATCAACGCGTGACAATATCCTCTATTTAGAACAGAACTGGAGCAGACGGATGAAATTAATGTTGGTAATTCACGATGTTACCTCGTAGAGAGGCGTAAAAGGGCGTAATTGTGACACCGTGGGTATTTTTAGTTCCTCGTATTGAAATTCATTCGGCTGAACAAGAAGTATAAATGTCGTGTTATTCATACCCATCACCACACCACCCTCTGAGCAATTCTCCACTAGCAAGATAATTAACCAAACGAACGAGAAACTGCGATTCTCAAACGCAGTCTTGCCCACATCCAACACCACCAAGACACTCGACACGACATGCGGTCCATTTTCTCCCTTGCTGCTCTCTTCACAGCTGCAATTGCGGCGCCCACCCCCGCCTCCAGCGCGGATAGGTACTACCTCCCGCTCACCGTCACTATCCACAACGACGTTACCGGAGCATGGGCGAAAGCTGGAATCGACACGTCCGCCCATCGATTCGAGTTTGGATGGAACTTGTTTTCAGATTCGGCAGTGGATCGCGATGGCGCGATCATTGCAACCAGCATGCAATTGTCTTTCCCTGATCTGCCACTACCCGAAGGGAAGAGGTGTGGCGTCTCGACTGGAGGATGGCAGGATGTGAAGTTAGTTGGATATCTGGATAGCACGCACACATACCTAGACTTGGACGGTCAAACCGGGTCTGCTGTGGAGACGGATGTTACCGATTGGGTAATCGTATGTGACATATATATTGTGGGACAGGATTAGAATGAGTTGGAGATGAGACTGAATATCTCAACTTCTCTTACATTTGGATTGGTTATGATCCGACGTATTCACAATTATTAATAGTAATCCTAAAATAATGAGCATATATACTCACATTCAAGCTTCGTTCCTCTCCTGCTGTATTCTCAAGGCTTCTTTCTCTTTCTCACTGAGTTCCACCTCAACGCCCCCAAAGCCTGCCATCTTCGGCTGCTTACTCCACTGGCGCGCGGGAACGCCGTCGCGGAAGAATCCTTCGATCTCTTCCATACTCCGTCCCGTCACTTCGCCGACGCAGAACCACACATAAGCCAATGTTATGAAACAAAGTCCAGTATATACGAATCCTGTCTTCGGCCCTAGGTTCGCGGAGTAGTAGAGGTAGGGCAACGTGAAGACGGTGACCCAGACGGTGACCCAGAAACAGGCAACTGCAATGGCATAGATCTTGTTGCGATTACGGCCAACGGCCATCTCGGAGGCCTTTAAAGACGACTGTCAGCTATGTGAAATATCCACAGTGTTTCATGAAAAGACTTACAATCGTCCAGCCTAGCGGCCCCCACGCAAAGTTGAAAGCCGTAATTTCAATGATGACGAAGCTGATGATTACCTTACCACTAGTGCCGCTAACCTCTCCTCCAGGGATACCCAAGCAACCCACGATGAAAATGCTCACCATCATGACTAATGTCGTTGAGAGCAAGAGCGGGCGTCGTGGGATCTTGTTGGCGCAAAGGACGGCTGCAAACACAGTAACTACCTGAATGACGAAAACAATAATCGTCATGAGGAAGGGGTCATCCAGACCAATCGCTTGACTGAAGACGGTACCGAAGTAGTAAAACCATTGGATACCGTTGATCTGTTGTGCTACCAAAGCTCCCGCGCTGAAGATGACCTTGCGACGCTCGATCGGGTCCATCAGCAGATCCATCCATTTTGAGCCTGCAGATAACTCGGCCTCATTTTCAATGCTCGCGCGGATATTGACCATGTCGACGTCGGGGTCGTATGACTTGTCATCTCTGCGGAGGAGACGAAGTGCTGACTCGCAGCGTTGCGTCTTCTCGTGACGCAAAAGCCAGCGAGGGGATTCAGGCACCCAATAGAGAAACGTGAGACTAAGAATCGGGAAGATAAGTTGGACAGCCGTGGGGACACGATAAGAGGCTGTAGATGTGAGAGACTCTGTACCTCGGTTGATGACAGCTGCTATGATTTGGGAAATAGATAGAACAAGTTGCCAGCAGCCGAGAAGAGGACCTCGAATAGCAGTCGGAGCAATTTCCTAGGAAGATCCTGTTAGTGCATCGTCCTCTACTTTCCGAAGTCTAAGGGTGGCTTACACCAATATATAGCGGACTGGTAGATGAGAAGATACCGACACCCAAGCCCAGAATGACTCGTCCACCGATGATGATTCCTTGATCGTGATCCGTAATTACTTGTAGTACAGTGCCGACGATCGCGACTATAGCAGCGATAAGAAATGCACCCTTTCGTCCAAAGAAATCGTTTATAGGCGCAGCACCAAGAGAGCCAACCAACTCTCCAACATTGATCATCGAACTCATAATGGACAGGTCGGAAGCCGAGATCGCGTATGTACCGTCTGATTGTTTGTCACCAAAGTGCCGCACGAATGTTGACATCGCTTGAATTCCCGAGAAGTATACGCCTGGACATCGTTCAGCATATCAACACGTCGTGAAACCCCAAAATACGCACCATCATAGCCGTATTGACACGCGCCAAGTGCAGCGAAAGCGCAGAACGCCCATATATAAGGGTACTGAAGCTTGGGCATTATTGGAGTTGTCTAACTTAGCGAGAATATAACGTGAAGTGAGCGCCTAGATAATGTGTTGGTCCCGAGAATGTCACCATGGGCCGTAGCGTACTTATACGCTCTACACAAAAATGCGGAGGACCACGCGATGAGTTGTGGAGCCCCGTACGATTCATTTCCATCTGAACGGTTTTTGTGGAGTTCGTCATTAGTTGATTGCATTTGGAAAAGTGCGGAAGCTAAATGGTCGCCGGCCGGCCGGCCGTTGTTCTGCGGCCGGCGAACAGTCTATCGCAGGCGGCCGGCCGGCATCGAGGTTTCTCCAACATCCAGAACGAACACAACCGCGGAACTACCGGCTCCAATCGCAAAAATGGGAAGGTCGGTAGATCTTCGCAAGTCGTTCATAAGGGTAGATATGCGCCGCTCACGGTTGAGGCTTGTCCGCATACACTATTGTTTGCTATCCAACAGTTGAACATGCCTTCAAGAACAATTCCACTTCTGGCATCGTACAGCAGGCCTTCCAACTCCCAAGCGGCAGCTGATGCGATACCAATACTGATAGACAACGAGTACCACGTTTTCCACCTCAGTACACCTCCGAACACAGTCCGACATCCGCCGCGACTGCGATCATCGTGGTCGCGAATACGGTCGCATGATCTCGTACGCTGGGAACGCGACCCAATCGACGTCTTGAGGCCAGGAAAAACTCCCGACAGTCTGGACGCGGATGGTGCCTGGACTGGATGCGCGATCATCGGTCCAGACGAGAACATGCACATCTTCTACACGGGATACAACCTGTCCCAAGACGGCAAGCAGGTTATTTTGCACGCACGTTCGACTGACAAGAAGGGCACTCAATTCACCAAGTCACCCTCTCCGATTAGCATCTCCGGCGACATGTCAAAATTCGAAGACATTGACTTTCGAGACGCACATGTTTCATGGCAAGAGTCAGAGAACTGTTATTGGATGCTGGTCGCTACGAGGCTGAAGAATGGTCCCTTCTGGACACGAGGCTGTCTGGCGCTACTGACGTCGCCGGACCTTGAAGGCTGGACAATCGACCCGGAGCCTTTTTACGCACCCAATGATATGTTCTGCCCGGAGTGTCCCGAAATATTTCCCTTGCCGAACGGGAAATGGTATCTTGTGTACTCGCGATTCCACGCTCCAGATGCTGGTACTGTGTATAGAATCTCGGATTCACCGAGAGGTCCATTCAGAACCCCTCGTTCTTCTTCCGGTGGCCGATTTGATGCGCGGCGGTGGTACGCCGCCAAGTCATGTCCAAAAGCAGGCGATCCGAGCAAGCGGATCTACTTTGGATGGGTGGCCGATAAACTGGACGGGCAGTGGTCCTGGGGTGGTGACATGGGTATGCCGCGAGAGATATCTGCTGATGAGAACGGCCACTTGATTGTACGCCCATGCTCGGAATTCTTGAAAGCAAAGTTTGCCCCGGAGTCCGACATGTCAATATCTCCAACTCTTTCCGTGCGTAGCATCGGTCAGACTAGGACACAACCTCTTTCAGCCAAGGAACGAATTCCGAATGAGTATTATCTGGAATTTAGTATTGCTTCCTACGATGCCGCATCTTTTGGTTTACTTTTCCGTACATCCGAAAACATGGACGGTCATAGACTGAAGTTTACACCATTGACTTCCATTTTGTGCGAGGTCGTATTAGCACGTTATCCTGCGCCTCTGGACGACTTCTGGGCAGACCAATACAACATGCATCTGCCACGGGAAGTTGACGGCCCAGAGATCGCCCGCCACCTTGTGGATCTCCGAGATGCCGTTCTTGTAACCGTAACAAACAATGTATTGGAGGTACTCCTTGGTGGGAAGTCCATTAGCTATCGTCTACCGGTGAGTAAAGCAACATATGAAGGGGACCAAAGTGACGTGTCCAATGGCCACCAGAACGGCGAGGAGAAGGAATCACTGCACAATGGCCAGTACCCTCATGACACGCAGGAGCTAGGCGTTTTTGTCGAAGACGGGCATCTAGAATTGGTGGATATCAATGTGAGACGGCGTACGGACTAGGAATCAGGCTGGTGATATATTCAATGCTTAAGCTTGGAAGCACAGTATCGATAGCATTATTTTGCTAGCGAGCAGCTCAGCCAAGTGTGGCATTGCTCAGGAAATCAAAGGCATCCAAATCCATCTCATTAAGATCAAAACCGTCCGTGCCCGCAAATCCAAACCCGAGCGTAAACCCGTCCGGACCCATATTGAATTGGCCAGGAGTAGCCTCGAAAGCTACAGGTGAGGTTCCTTCGACCGTGAACACGAGTGCATGTTCCAGACCACGAAGAATGGCACCCTCTAAGCGGTTGACAGCGTACCGAATTGGCTCATTCGACTTGCTCATGATGCGTAGTGTCCAGAGGTAAGATCTTAAAGATTCGCGCCAGTGGTCACGCTCCGCTGGCGTTAGGCTCGTGACCAGGAGTAATGTGAGGAAGGACCCTATGACAGAAAACAAGTACGGTGCCATGAAGTACCAGAAACTGTCCAGGTGCTCGAGTCGTAATGAAGCTACAAACGAAGTGGCTTGTTGCGCAGTCTCGTGCGCTTCAACTCTGATTGCGGTAAGAGCTGGAATGTCGAGACATAGCGGAGCAAGAGCAGTTGAGCGTACTAGTCGTCTGAGTACGTTGATCTTCACGCCATAGTAAGCAAGATGAATATTGCCTACTTACAATTAGCAATTACTAGAGTACTATAGGAACACCGGACCTGAACTTACCATTTGCACAAAGCTCTCTCGGTGGAAGATTCGATATAGCAAGAGATGAGGGTAGCGACGAACGCCACTCTTCAAGGGAGTTGAGGATCGGCTGAGCTTGCTCCTTCAGTATTAGGGTGTCCTGTTGGGTGGTAGATTTGACGGTGTAGAATGTTCTGAGCACAGTGTGCAGTATTTTTGTGAGCGAGTGCAAATACAGAAATTGCGCTCCTTCCAGGTGGTTATCTTCTGTACCATCGAAGTCGTTTTCTGCGAGAGGGGCGACACCCCAGTCGTCTTCCGTGATATGCGTCGGCCGTCCATGAGCGAGTGCTGTCCATACATCTTGCATGTAGATAGCCCAGCTCAGTCGTTTTCTCAAAGCTCTTTCCCATCTAGGAATGACCCACTCCGATGCGTCTAGATGTAAGCCGCAAGCCTGCCCTACTGACAATGCCTGCGAGGTCAGGCCCCAAGCAAAGGTATGATCGGGATTGAGCGGATCCTCGGGCTTGCACTGCAGGAGCAACAAGACTGCTTCAACTGATGACAAACGAGGTCGATGATAGGACGTTTGAATACTTTGTAATGTGAGCCGTCGCAAGGTCGCGACGTCGATAGCTGGTTGGTTCGATAGGTTGGAATCGTAAAACCACCAGTTGATTGCGTTAAGGTAGACTGCACCTAAAAGGGGAGCATCTATATCGCGATAGGACTTTATATACTTCTCAATGAATCCGGTTTTGTGAATGACAGGATAAGAGGGATGGATGATTTTCCAGAACAGTCGGAGCAGCTTCTCGCCATGAGGCTTGACGCAGGATTCAATTGAGTCAACAGCGTCATAATTTCCCTCGAAAAGTGAGGATTTAGCATCAGAAACCTAGAAACAGTTATTTAGTGGCCCAACAAGGCACCATTATACTTGCCATATGGAAAGTGACAGGATAATCGACGCTTTGGTCGTGCTCTAGAACCCGGCGTATCGAGTGTGTCGGTAACGTATACTCATTCGAATCAGCTGAGTATGGGCGATGGCGCTGGCTGTTTTAGTTGATCTATCGTAGGCTTTGTTGGGTTTCACGAACCATTAGGATGGGTTCCATATCGCTGCCCAGACCGTACAACTCCGCAAACTTAGAGGAGTCTAATCCGAGTGATCTCTCGGGCTCAGACAATTTGTCTTCGCGTTGACCAATTCCAGCGGGTAGGGCGTTCACACTCAAGGTAGCGGTAGGACTCGCGTCGTACCCAGGGCTAAGGACATGATGCGGTGACGGCGCAGGAGCAACTCGAACCCCATCATCTTCAGCCTGAACAGGCGCAGGCAACGAGCGCTTAGGAGGACTCTCAACAAAAGTGCAATTGGTCTTTCTATGGACGCAAATATTGCACTTCTGCTGGCCAGTATCGAGGATGCATCGAGTTTTTCGCCGGCGACACGCATCGCACGGACGAGATCCTTTGGAAGCAGGTTGTCGCCGCCGGCTAGGCCTGGGACTTTCGGACATCAAGGGGACTCGTAGTGGGTGATGAGGGAAAGGTCATGTGAATGGGTCGGACGAGACTCCGAGGTTAGGTAGCTAGTCGCCTTTGCTTGATTGGATTAGCTCGCCGCTAAGAACCATGGACTTGGGACATGAAGGGCTTTTGGAACAACGCTTCGAAGATAACATTTTAGGGCTATTTTAGGATGAGATAGGGTTGGGAAGCCAGACACGCCAGGGTACACTTATTTTCACGTGGTGGTATCGAGACCAAATAGAAAAAGGTAATATCCGATTTCCAGAAAAGCTACTACGCCTATCAATATCAACAGCAAATCACGATGAGATCTTTATGCTCTCGCGCAGGATCAACAGTGCAAGCAGTAAAGCACTTTCAACAACGATCATTCCCATACAACGTGGCGGCAATACCCGAGCAAATGCGATAGCGTCGAACATAAGCAGAACCCAACTGTACAAACAGCACGACGTAAATCATTCCGCAACATCCTGGACATGCACACTTCGCTCGCACACTACATTTGAAATCACCAACTGCCCCTAGCCCCAGCCACCCGGGAACCTCCCTATCAACACGCCTATCCGCAACCCATCACATAACAACACACCAACAATAACACCCTCTCCTCTCTCTACTCTCCTTTTCAATCTCCGGATATATCCCCAGCACCAACTCCCTCAACTCCTCACCTTCCGTCCTCCTTATTCCCTTCTTGATATCCTCAGCCGCTTGCCGTTGTTCCCTTATCTGCCTCTTGACATCTTCGTCGAAACGCTCAACGAGCGTGTCTTCTAGGATCCTGATGTCTGCCCTGAGACGTCGCTCGCGGTCGAGGTTGTCTGTTGAGCCCCAGGGAGGGATGCGCGGACCGTAGGGTTGGAAGAGGCCGATGGGGCCAGAGTGAGGGAGGTAGGCGTCGGGTTGAACAAGAGGAGGAGAGCAGGAAGAAATTGTGTGGTGGGGCGGTGGGGTTGGAGGAGGGGGTGTGTACAGGATGGTGTGGGAGTCTGCGAAGCGGACGAGGGTTGTGCGGTGGGGATCGTCGTCGTCGTCTGTTTGGTCGTAGAAGTTGGTGGGATACGTGTTGTATTGGCTGTCATCGTGTTCCTGGAGCGAAGTCGGATTCGGAGTGTAGTTGTGAATCTCATTGAAGCTTGCACTGTGTAAAGGATCCTCAGCGGCAGTGTTTTCGTCAGTTGTCCACGAGAAACCGTCTGGTTGATGGGGTGCCTCGAGGTCATCAGCGATAGGATTAACTTCCTCCCAATCTTCATGAGGGCGGCTCATATGACAAGTTTGGTCCCGAGCCATGTAAGTGGGTGCTGATAGGTCATAATTATGTCCATCAAGGTCTTGGTATGTATAGTATGAAGTGGAGCTTTGGGGATGTGTTTCGTTCGGATCGTCAGCCATCGCATGGTAGTCATCGCTCCCTGTCCAGAAGCTGTCCTGCTCGTACCCAAGTTTCATTCGACTGTTCGCTTCGTGTGGTGTCCAGTTATCGTGATCTTCAGAGGGCAACTCTAGAAGAGGATGCGCCGCCATAACAGCGTGCTCTGCATATCTTATCTGGGGGAGTAGCCGACAACATGTTGACAGGCGGGTGTTTGCGTCGTTGACGTGATGTAGCAGGTCACACCCGTGCTGAACGTTGGTGTCGGTGTTGCTGTTGGCTCGTGGAGCGACGGGTGATACCATGTGATATTGGTGCGATTCGTGCGATTGGTGGTGCGCCTTTCAACCAGCAACGAGGGTCCAACAAAATGAGAGAGAGAAATGAAATCGCAAAGAGCAACCCATGTCCTTCATTGTCTGCATGTACCTCAGAATCTTGGCGGGACCGCTCATGCTCTCAGATACCGACGACGGCATTGAAATCGTGGATCCCTCTCCGTATGCCCTGCTCGAAATCCCATACAAAATCGCCCTGGAGTTTACTTTCGCGAATTCTTTTGAGCACCCATATCTCCACGTTGCCAAGCTTGTTGCCTTGTCCCACGGCTTCACGCTCTTTTCCTTCGAAGAAAATATACGCGTCTTCGTACCCAATTTTCCAGCCGTTTTCATACCCGGATAAGTCAACAGGCGTCTTCGGAGCAAGGTGGTCATAGTAAGCGCGGTGCTGGTCGACAGCTTTGTACATGCGTTCGTCCTTGCGATTCCGAGCGCATTCCAGCAAGCCGAAGATGTTGCGCTCGGGGATAAATGCATGCGGAGGAGGAAAGATGAAGCGATTCTGAGGGTCCGATTGCGCTTTGAACCCCCACTCACCGCCCGGCATCCAGTCCATCTTCCAAGTCCAAAAGAAAGCGCCTCCGGTGCGTTGTTGATATCGCAGCGATTGTTCTGCACCAAAGATCTTGATCAGATCTGCCTTGGGTATCTCGCCTGTCTTTACCCAGCTATCCGCCGAAAGGACGTTTGAGTACTCCCCAATGATGATTTGTACCGCGCCCCGATCGGATACAGATCCTTCCTTGCCATCGAGTTCATTTAGCTTCGTAGGAACTTCCTTGATGATGTCTTGAGGTGATTTCTTCTTATCGGCTTCGTTGAAGCACCAGTACATGTGCGTATCGATGATAATAGGATTGATTGGCTTGTTAGGGAATGCGATATTCTTCCTCAATGAGTATCCAATCGCTCTTTTTAGGTCCCAGGCATCAGATAGAACGATAGGGAGTCCAGAATCTATTGCACTAACAGCTTCTATGGCTCCGTCGTACCATTCAAATAGAGTCTCGCTTTCATTGTTAGGTTCGTTTACAAGTGAGAGACCGACAATGTCAAGGCCTGCAACCGATTCCCGTGCGACGAACTCGGCACAGCGAATACCGAGCTTGCGATTATAGGGAGAAGTGAATAACTCGGCGACACCGCTATTGGTCCCGGAATGGTCGTTTGTGTTCGCGCCCCCGGGAAGAGCATGGAAGTCAATTAGGACGCCAATATTATTTGCGCGTAACCGTGAGATGAGACTTCGAATACTTGACCATGCAGTGGAGTAAATGTAAGAGAACGACTCAAAAGGGGTACCTCTTGTGAACTCTTCTCCTGGTAGATTCCAATACCCGATAGGAAGACGGACCGTAGTGCCTGCATACGGTCAGAGATAGTATGAGAGGCGAGAAGCATTAAGCGAAGTCGGGCAGATTGGGAGCGAATAACGATCGCTTTTGCGTGTAACTTACCCTTGGCTTCGTTCTTTAACCACTGAATGTCCCTATCAAATCGGTAAGTGAGCGTCTACTCAATGCTATGATTTGGATTACGTACTCATCCGAAACTGCGTTATCCCAAGCCGTTTCGAACATTTCCTTGGTTGGACCGGTTCCAATCTTTGCGACCCACGCTTTCACAGCCTCCAGCTCACTTGATCCCGTACTCTCTTGAGGAAATCGAGAGGGCGACAACCATCGCTCGAGCACATAGACGCAGCCAAGGTTAGTTGCGTGGTGGTAACGGTAGCGGAGAATGTCAAGTGCCGAGGGGTTTCGGATCGTAGAAAGTATGTCCGCTTCAGAGGCAATGCCACTGAAGCCCACTGTTGAGGATGGAGCGATCAAACTTGGATTTTTTGACGCGGACATGGGTCCCGAGCTCCTTTTGTCGGATGGTGGTTGGGGGGGCCCTACAAGATCGGCATTGAACAGCTTGTGCGCTTTACCAATGAAGCTTTTCATGATGTATGTGGGCAAGCTGTGTGCCCTAGGTTGAAAGGAGATAATCTAATACTAGGTTCGACGAAGGATGATTAGAATGGTAGTAAGTGAAAACTGAACGAGAGACCGAAGCGCAAGAGAACAAAAAAAGAGAGGCAAGATGAGATTTGTTGTAAGTTTGGTGAGGATCGGCTCCGGAAGTAAGAAACGCGTGTGAAAAATAGACCTGACAGTAGACTCGGATGGCGCAGCAGAAGCCGCGCATTAGCTCGACAGCGGCGTCCAGATAGTCGCACATGCCTTTTAGCGTGACGTATTCCAAAGCAGGAACGTGGGTATACACGCGGGCACTCGGCATAAAGCCATCCAATGGAGCGATGGTTGGTGACTTCGTCTTCTTGAGCAGCGATTGTGGCGCCCGTTCGGCCATACGTGGCTTCTGCCTTCTCGTTCGAAATCAAGACAGCTGAAAAAGGCCGCAACGAATGGCCCGCCTCTTATGAATGGTCGCAAGCCAGTCTGCTCAAGCGTGTTTCCAGTAGCCTGTTGCCGATGGTTTGTTTCAACATCCGGCTCCTGTGTCACTGAACGCACCGACTCGCGCAAAACAGTCGACACGACGGTCGAAGCTGAGCGAGAGTCATTTCAGGGTCCACCGTCGTCCCAATAGAGGCTGCCATGGACGAGAATTCGCTTGGGTGGGGCTCTCGTGAGATGGAGGCTGGGGAACGCGCTGCGGCCGCTAGGAGGGGTGGAGGATAGCGAGGCCGCGGCTCGCTTGCTGGCCCAGTCCCAACTGAAGCTCCAGTACCGAAGCTCCAGTACGACGCGACTCTCCAACACGACTCCACAATACTTGCGGCGCGCGTCTTCTGTTGTCAGTCGCCTTCGCTTCAATTCCACAGATCACAGCTGAGAGACCGTTGCTCTTTCCTTTGGTATCATCGTGTGGCACAGCAGACGCGTCTGGTCGCTCCTGCATCATTGGTTACGCGCGCCTTCCAAAAGTTGAGCTCTCACATTGTCCGCCCCGCACGCCAGCACTTCGACCATGTCTGTCTCGCACGCCAACAGTCCCTCCAAGGGCACTCCCCGGCGCGTTCTTGGTGATCTCACACCCAAGGCCTTGAATTCGCCGTCAAAACGCGCCGACCCGCCTGAAAGCACGCGAGCTCAAAGCCCGCTGAAGCAGATGCAGACCCTTTCACCACATCTTTTTGGGGGCAAGGAAAACGCCTCGTTAGGCACTCCGAAAGGCAAGAAGAGGAGTATCTATGAGGTGGATGATGCGGAGCGTGTCGAGGACGCGAAGGTCAGGGTGTGGGAAGCCCCAGCAGCACATAGTGGATTGAGCGCGGCCGCAGTGCGTTTTCACACGGTAGCTTGCATCTTAGGCCCGACGCGTCGGTCGTGTCATTAACAACTCCTAGGATAGCACTGCAGTCGACCTGCCTGTCCCCGGATCGCCCACCGAGCGCAACACGCCTACGCCCGAACCCGAACCTGCGCCTGAGGTGATCAACTCGCAGGGCAGCAACAACTCATTTTCTGCCTTGGTCAATTACGACCTGTGCGCCAGCCAGCACAGCGTGCAAGCACCTCCTTCGCGCGTCCCGTCACCACCCTCGCCTGTCGTAGAAGAGAAGAAATCCAGAGCCGAACTGCTTCGCACGCGGCTGGGTTTCGGCATCTACAAGGTCAAGACAAATCAAGTCACCAAGAGCAGCCTGGATATCATATCGACATGGGAGTCGTCATTCTCGGAAGCAACAGACGCGTCCACCTCCATGCGCGTAACATCTTTCGATGAGTCCAAAGACGCGTATGAGGTACCCGACATCGCCATATCATCTGTCCGACGCGATCATCAGCCTATTTTTATAAAAGCAAATCTCGACCCGTTTCGCCCCATTGGCGACCTGAAGCTCACGCCCGCACCTATCCTCCTACCGACTGCTACCTCGTCGCGTATATTACACGATTACGATATGCCGTCATCTCCGCCACAGGTCGTCTCGCCCGAACAGCTCAGATCTCCCGCAAAGCAGAGGTTGAACTACGCTACACCGGTGAATCAAAGCCCGGGGTCTGAGCGGACAGATGATGATGGAAGAGATGGAAGTGCACAGAGCGGGTTAAGGAAATTGCAAAGGTTCCAGGAAGGTGACCTGACGAGCTCTGCGGTCAAGGGAAATGCTGCGAAAGGACTGATGCAACTGATGGCTGGAAAGCGATAGTACAAGCTTCTCCTGCTATAGCAGATGATGATACGAGGATACGGCCGTCAAAATGAAAAGCATGCGTAGGGAGGAAGTTCAAGGAAACTTACATCATTGTTAATGCATTGTTAAATACCAATTTCATTTGTTCTCATATTTGCATAACATCTGTTTTAAGATCTGTCGAATACTTTCGCGAAGATACAAGTGAGGTCTTGATACGCCGACATTAGTAGGACGTGCTGCTATCTGACATGACTATTTCCACTGTATACATAACTCACGTCAACGGCGATCAAAGTATAGGTGAACTTTGCACGTTGCGTTCTGTTGTCTTCGGTGCAGTGCCACTCAGCTTGCGATCATCCATGCAAACCATTAGTTGGACAGTGACTCAACCTCTCAGCAACCTCGAAACTCATCAACGCTTAGACAATAGCGGCCCGAATCTACCAGCGATGTGTCCGTAGTTGTTGATGGAAGGCGAACGAACGCGCGCAGCAGATGCCTGATGTTAGGCTTACCTAGAAAGGCTAGCCGTCAAGCCACAGTGGCGCCCCACCCAGAATCAACAAAACGTCATTGTCACCAAGCTGTCAAGCACATTTTGTCCCTCGTCTTCCGTCACTCCAACTCCCCGCCTTTCACTATACCTTCCATGGCACGCCTATTGCTTATCTAAAACCCCGACCAACTCCTCACCTTCCCTCACCACCCCCACACTTGAAATGTCAACCCGACGTAAACCAGCATCATCTAACGGCCAACCCGTCCCACTCACCTCAACCATGCCGTCCGGTACCATTCGAACAACCCCCGCAGCGCGCTCGCCCTTCTTTCCGACTCGTCTCGAAGCACTGCTCCTCGGCATCTACCCTGCGACGCTTTTGCTCGGGTCCGTCCTCAGCACCCTCACCCCCGCCTTCCGCAACGCGCCTTACTCGCCCGAGCTCCAGTCGCACGATCCAGCCTTCGCGCCTACATACTTCGCAAAAAAGAAAAACGTCTTCAATGTCTGGTTCGTTAAGAAGGGCTGGGGTTGGACAACCGTTGCATTCGCGCTGTTTCTGTTCATGTGGCCTGGTTTCGGAAAGGGACTGACGGCGAAGAGAATACGAGCTACGTTGCGCTACAGTGTTATTACGCTGTGGTGGATCTTCGTCACGCAGTGGTTCTTTGGCCCGCCGTTAGTCGACCGTGGATTCCTCTTTACCGGAGGCCAGTGCCAGAAGTTACAGGATCCGGCGGCGAGGGAGGAGATGAGCGATACGAGGGAATACTTGACAGCGGCTGCGTGTAAAGCGGCGGGCCGCAAGTGGACGGGTGGACACGATATTTCGGGCCACGTCTTCTTGCTCATCATCGGCTCGTCGCTGCTCTGGTTCGAGACGCTGCCCGCTCTTACGCGTTTTGAGGGTCTTCGCGATGGGCGCAGGATTATGCTTGATGATGGCAAGATCGCCAGCGTGTCTGTGGAAAAAGAGCCAGAGTCTGAAAAGGATGAACCGACGAGGCACGGTGTTCCGGTCCCACTTGGCGTGGCGGTCTTCATGTGGTGGATGCTCTTGATGACGGCGGCTTTCTTCCACACGTGGTTTGAGAAGTTTACGGGACTTCTGGTTGCATTCGCGGGCTTGTGGGTCGTATACTTCTTGCCTCGCGGAAGACCGGAGGTCAGGGCTGTGCTGGGAATGCCTGGAGTATGATGGCACTGAATCGTTGAGTAGATAGTGCTCATGAGTGTACGATAGGAATGCCTAGATAATTTTGCAACTAATGTTTGTCTATATTCATACTTCGTTCATATGCAATATTGTAATCAGAACGTATAGCCTCACCCCAAAACGTATAGCCTCACCCCAAAACACTATGCCTCCTACCACCACTAACCTACTTTCACATCCTGTGCCCTAGCTACACGTATCGATAAATATCTTATTACTGTCGTCCCGACGATCAACCCATCCGACCCATGCCGCACATCACACTAGCGCACCAGCTCGGCTCGGAAGCCTTGGCACCCCGACCGCCATCCTCCATCATCGCTTCCAAGCAAACACGCATAAGCAAGCATCTAGAACACAGTCCTCTTCCGCAATACTAATCAAACCAATCTACTATGTAACCCCACACCCATGTCCAGTCCCACCCCCAAGCCCGCCTCCAATAATGCCGGAAGAAACCTGGGCTGTCCACGGCGGCACCCCTGCTTGTGACTTGTGTCACTCGAGGAAGGTTTGTGGCACCTGCTTTGTGATTTGCGTGGCTGTGATGCGTGCTGATGTGTGCGAAGGTTAAGTGTGATCGGGGGGATCCGTGTAGGAATTGTGTGAGTGCCGGGGCGGCGTGCGCGAGGACGAGGCAGAAGAAGACGCTGCAGCCTAGGTTGAGGACGTGAGTTGTTCTTGTTCTATGGGGTGAAGAGGAGTGCTGACGGTAGAACAGGGATGACAAGATTAAAGCGCTTGTGGAGAAGCTGGCGAGCTTGGAGGATGCCATGAAGTCGACAGGAGGGGGTTCGGCGCCGACATCCGCATCTGCGAAATCTAACGCGGTTTCGAGTGGAGGCGAGGATGCGTCGCCGCGGCCGGCGAAGCGGAGTAGGACTGAGGCGGGTTCTGCTGGGGCCACGGGCTCCGCGCAGGATCTGCTCTCGCCGCCTGACTCTGTGAGTTCGCAGCTGCATCGGAATGGTGGGGCGCGCGACCACATCGAGAAAGAGCTCAGTTGGAATGAGAGTTTGAAGAGTCATCAGAGGAGCGTGCTGGAAACGGCGATCGCGTTCATCGATCAGTTGTCTCAGGGGCCGACGAGTAGTGTGGAGGAGGAGGAGGTGTGGAATGTGAAGGAGCCGACGGACTTTACGAGGGGGGAATTAGTGCAGATTGTGCTTGCGTGTAAGAATCCTTTTTTCCCTTCTTTTCTTGTCGTGGAACTCTGAGCTCGATGCTGATGCGTATGTGCCAGGTCAGCAAGATGATCATAATAGGAGCAGGCCGGACATGCAGCTCTTTTTGCTCGACCATATCCCACCTTCGGCGCTAGCCAGAGTTTCGATGTCTCTGCTGGATGGCAAGGCGAACGAACAGACGCTCAACCTATGCAAGGTCATCGTGCATTTCAAGGCTGCGCTGAGTCTTTACGCAAGCCAGCTGCATTCGCCGAAGGATCGGACGATACGGGGATATGTCAAGGAGATGCAGTTGCACCACCTTAGTGCGGCTCTGACTGCATTGAATTCTGTGAGCTTCATGGCGCGGCCGAGCCTGTTGCTCCTGCAGGCGCTGTTGACCGGGGTACGTCCTGAGCTTTGGGGTTCGTCTCGACAGGCTTATAAGCGCAAGGGGCGGTTTGGATGTTTACGAAAACCAGAAGTGTAGAGATGCATTGTCGACTTCGAAAGTTGATCCATACTGCGCGAGCCGCCCCTGGAGCTGCTTCGAGGCTTTCCCGATCTGTATGAACCAGAGAGACCGCTAACGATGCGTTTTTAGGCCGTCTTGATGTACATCGTCGGTAACTCTCAAACCTGTTGGAGCTTGACCGCGTACGCTTCACGGACCCTCGTCGCTCTCGGTTACCATAATGTTCGCACACTGACCCCGAAGAGTGAGCAAGAGCAGGAAATCCACGCAGCTGTCGCTTGGTGTTACCACTTCGATAGAGTGATGAGTCTCCTCCTGCTTCGTCCCCCATCCTTGCCACCTCTCCAAGTACCGATCGCCTCGCTGGTATCATATAGCTCAGATAACCCCATGGCTATCTTCGCGCTTGTGATGCTCAAACTTGTTCCCATCCACGACAAGTTACTGGAATTAACGCTGGCCGGCCAGAAGCGAAAAGTGTTGAAAACGGAAGCAGAACCCCAGGTCGATGAGCTGCGCGCGAAGATGGATGAGATTTACAGCACGATTGAGCAGGTGTGTATATGCGGCTCCCCACTCCTCGCGGTTTGTTCCTGACGACAGAAAAGGCTCGGGCAAACATCCCCAGCGCCAACAGCCCTGACTATCAACTCCATTGGCATAGCCTTGAATTCAAATTCTTCTCTACGCTGACCGCAGTCCACCGCCTCAGCAATACTGTCTGCTTCTGCGCTTCTGAGCGTGAGAAGTGCTTGTATGCTGCACGTAGGGCGTTGCTGTGTGTGAAGGCGATTCAGGATCTCGCTAAGCAGCAAGATCACTTTTTGGAAGAATACAGTCCGTATCTTGCCTGGTGAGTTTACTTTTCCTTTAAGTAGTTGAACACGTCCTTGTTCGTACCCTCATTCTTAAGTCTCGCTAAGGTGGCCTTGTAGGACGATCCTCTCATACCCACTTTCTCCGTTCTTCGTCCTCTTTTGTAATGTCGTCGGCACTTCCAATGCACACGACTTCCAGCTTCTCCAAGACGTCGTAGATAGCGTTTCCTCGCTCGTCATCGAAAACAAATACGTCGAGCGACTCCGCCGACTCTGCAACACGCTCCTCGCCCTTTGCAGACCTCTCGTACAGCAAAATACGAACGCGACGATCGTGCAAGAGCAGCAAGCTGGCTTACTATTAAACTTTGCGTCTTCCAGTGCGGGAAATGAACCTCGCACCAATAACGAGGATATTGTGACGTCGGATGTTGCGACAGGGAACTTTTACGGGACTCAAGAAGCTACAATGAGAGAACCCTGGCAAGACGATATGATGTGGCAGCTTTTCCAAGCACAGCCGAGTCTGGACTGGTTCAACTCTGATATTTTGGACCCAGCATCATGGGATCTGAACTTGCCGAGTTGAAGAAGCCTCGTCCGGTAGGGCCAGGCTGTTTGCTGTTGTACTAGTCCACGATTGCGGTCGGCTGTGTCCTCCCACCGTCGCCCGCCAGCGACTCCAGAGAGATGATTGGAACACTAGGACCGTTTGAACACACATTGAAAAATACTCTGGCCGCACTGTCGCGCTTCCTCGACGAGCCTTCTTGTTGGCTCTATGCGCGTACCTTCCGCAGTGGACCTTTCTTTATGAAACCGTTTGAATAAGCATCGATTACCTTACTGGATCCATCCCAACAAGGCGCATTCGAAATTTTGCCGACTACTCCAGGTTTCATGTGCCTTGACAAGATTACTGCAGCACGTCACGACAGTCAGCGGCTTGATACAACACGAGGCACATCCCAAATCGGCTTGGGATAGGCTGGCTTTTATTTTCATAAGCGAATAAGATAGAGATCGGAGGTCGGTGTTACTTTTGGCGACATGCACTATTTTTCGGAGAATCCCATTGGGGCGGCGGCTGTGTGCAGCTGAAAGCCATCGCTTCTTGTCGCCACATCCATCAGATACGAAAAAGCCATACCAATACCTCGTATTCGCAATAGGGCATTCCAACCATCGTGCATTCCAATCATGAGTAACAGCCTAGTCATCTGCCTCACACATATACGAAGGCAGCCATGAACTTCCCACAGATTTTCGCTCGATGCGGAAACACAACTCGTGAAGTCAGCCCTCGTGCACGCTGGGTAGGGTCCAGAAGCCCGAGTTAGCCCAAGGCGTTGTGTGGCTGTACATGGTCAAGTAGAAACTTCGCAGAGCCGAGCAAGCCTATGTTTTGAATGTCGTTCGTATCTACGTTGACGTGCCTGATCAGAGCCGCATCTCTACCTATATAGTAGGCAGTGTTTATCCGCAGCGCTCTTTCATTGTGAGCCCCAAGATACTCGTGTCACTTTTTAAAAAGTTCCATCCCTCTGAATAGTGCACTGGTCGCTCTTGTTTTTGGGCGCAAACTGATGAGGAAGCAAGCAATCAATCTGAAAGATGGAAAAGCCACTACGTTTGCATCAATTCTGTCTCGTGCTCTTTCTCTTCCTCTTCGCTTGCGAGCAATGCCTGGCACAAACTGTCTCGATCGGTAAAGACACAGCTCTCCTGCAGCAACGTGACTGCATAAGGCTATGTCTTGCTGGAGGGGGATCTGGCCTAGGTCACGTCGATATTGCCCGCGGCATGGGATGCGACAATTCAGACGCTTGTGTTTGTGATGCCGCCTATCGGCCTACGGCGTCGTCGTACATCACGAGCTGTCTCTCGTCCGACTTTTCCACTTGTACGGACGACTTGTACTTCACACGAGCCGTATCCATCTACGACAACTACTGCCACTTTTCAGGACCGGCGACGGTAACCGTTCCCCCAACGACAAGCTCGTCTTCTTGGAACAACGGACCCGTCACCGTCACTCGATTCACGTCTGCGCCTACCGCTACCGTGACCGTTTTCTCGTCCTCCGCTTCGTCAACAACGGCTTCGTTGTCCTCCAGTGAGTGGCTCGTGATATTGGTGTGCAGCTTCGCCTTTCTACTACACTATGGAGCATCGCTCTGACGATGTGCGGCTAGGCAGTGTCAGTAATGTCGATCCTCTATCAGAGCCTTCTCCTTCTTTTTCTTCTTCGACGTCCTCTCCATCACCATCCATCACCACTCTTACCCGGCCTTCATCTCCTGCACCGTCCATCTCTTCCACCCCGGACTCGGGCGGTGGCCTCACTAAATCAGATATCATCAACATTGTGGTACCGATAGTATGTGTCGTCATGACGATCATTGCTGGAATTATCGGGTATTTCTTGCGCAAATGGTGGTTGGAAAGGCAAGCGAACAAAGTGGGTGCCACAACTGAAGGGGGCATACCTATGGAAGCACAGCGGCGTCCACTTTCGGCAATCATACCCAGGTTAGCTCATCGCGGTGGCGTAGCGGGCGATGCTCTAGTTTGACGGCACGTCCCTAGACACCACTGTCGGTCACAGCTCGAGTCGTGGAAAGGGCGGTTGCATGTGGGACTGCGCCTCGAGGACACATGATGTGGTTGGGCGGGGAGAGACCCAAAGCGCGGTGTTCGAAGACAGGATGCTCGGCCATCCGTTCGCAGCTCGAGCTCTATTATGAGTGTAGCTACACGTGATGGCATCATCGAGGATGAACTCGCAGCACTTCTTGACGGCATGCGCCTCTTGTCGCCGAAGCACCTAGATCGTGTTATCTAAGGACTAGACAGACCGGCCTTCAGTCAAGGCCTGTTCGGTCCTCTACCATCCTCAGTCCCCTGCATCTCAGAGCAATCAAAAAGCCTGTTTGACTCGAGAAAGACCCTCGCATGTGCGTCGCCGGTACTCATCTGCTTCGCTGGGTACTCGAGACTCGAAGTTTTGAAGGAACAGAAGGTGGTCTGCACCGTATACGGTGCCGTTGCTTATCGACGGGTCGCTGTCTCGAGTATTCAGGGATCGTCGCCTCGACGCATCGATCTGTTTCTCTCAGAGCTTGCAGTATCGACCGACAACATCCATACCTTCCCGAGGGCCCGATCCAACTCAGTTAAACATAGGCGATAGTCGAATAATGCACATAGTACCCTAGATCGACTGAAGAGACATTCGGATCTAGCTCGCTTTCGAGTTGCCTTGGCGTTTTTGTAATCTCGTGGCTTGTGAGGAGGTGGTGTGCTGACTAGCAGGGCTGCGGCGGTCGACGCGTCCATGCCTGCCCCCTTCGATACTTTCTCACCACACAGGCCCTGCCCTCCAACTCACAACACCAACCATGGAGCTTTTCTTTCTTCTCGATCTGTTGACGGAGATCTTCAAAGGTATCATGCTGTACTGTGCCGAGATACACGATATGGCAGCTGCTTGGAAGCTGCGCAGAATCTCCCGTACGTATATCCACGTTCGTGCGCTTGTTGACCGCACCAAGATCTTACAGTCGCCACCAAGTACGCTCTCCCATAGGTAAGATGATGATAGTTCCTTCTCCTTGCCGCTGACAAACGGTGGCTAGGTTCCTTCGTGGGAATGATCCCCTATCTCATCCTCAAGTACGTGCCGCCCGGGGACTTTGACTTCGGATTCAGGCTCAAGCTCTAAAGCAAAGCATTAAGCTTGCACTCTCAAGAACGTGTCAAACAGGCCCACTGCTTGTAAAAGCCTAGGCATGCGTATGCCTTTCTTCCGAAGTACATTGCCTAGGTCTTTGACCGTGTCTATAAGCTTTCCGGTGGAGCTTGTGACACACATCGGGATAGGCACGAGACCATCCTCTGCGACGATAAGGACAATTCAAATCACTACAATAGGTCCTCAGGCTCCAGCATCATCTGTCTAAAGCTCTGCCAACCCAAGGGTAACATAAAGCCCTACACGCTTTGACGGTGCACCTTATTGTAAAGATCATCCTAGCTTCCTGGTCACAGTTATGTTCTATCGGTTAGATAGCGAGAGAGATCGTTAGCTCGTATCTAAGAGCAGCTTCGTTCCCATCGTGCTCTACGATGGTAGTAGCTACCAGATAGACAAGCCCCTTATGGTCGAGATTGAGAAGACGATTGAATATACGACGATAATAGCAGCCGCTATGGTTGGAGCTTCCTAAGCTCCAAAGGTACTTCGAGGCTCCTATGGCGAAGCATTTGGCGATATTCCTCCGCATTTAGAACCTGGTTCCGTGTTGCTGTAGTCGCTGGATCGGCCGACGGTTTCAAGCATTCCCTGGACGACCATAAAAATATCCGTGGACATTTAGAAGGCGTTTATTTCCACTTACTGATGGATGACATCGGCGTCTCCATCAGGAAGGGTCATGTAGAGATTGCCGGCGACATCCTTGCCATGGGCTACTTATGATTGACCACACAACATTTGTATTCTGGTGTGATGAGGCCAGAGACGGTGGGAACCTGGGTATCGTATCGGCTTTGGAGGACCTATTGAACTGCGTCGGCATTGAGTCCTACGTTCACACCCTCGAGACAGCATGCAAAAAGGGCGAAGTCGCTTTGGTGACACTCTTCGTCCAAAAGAAAGTGCTCAAAGTCAACCGGAACCACATATCGGATGGTATATATATCTTATCCTGATATTATTCTTCTGGAAAATTTTGGCAACACTCAGTATCTGCTGTTCTGGACTTCACTATCCGGTTATGACAGCGATACTGACTGCGCCATACTGGGAATCTAATGTCGCGCCTGTCGAGAACCTCATACGTCCAGGTGCGAATTTCCACGAACCGGAAGCGACGAAAAAGACCTTTCGTCTATTTCCCATGTCAAAGCCGTAGAGAAGCTTGAGTGAGCGTATTGTCCTGGTCTTGCTTCACTCCGGTGCGAACCTGAGCATTCCTAGGGCCAGTCGAAACAAGGTGGGGAAGAGAGCAGTCTTGTCAGAGATTAAAGACCCCATAGACCAGGGATGTGAAAAAGGTCTTTTGGATAGCATGTGGAAGAAACAGTTGGAAGAGTTGGAGCTTGTTCCTGAACCCCGGACGGACCCAAAGAGACAAAGAAGATCATTTCGTCTATTCCTCTGTCAAGGCTGTGGAGAAGCGTAGTAGGCGTGTTGTTTTGGTCTTGCTCAACTATAGCGCGAACACCAGCATGCCTAGGGCTTGTCGAAATAGGGCAAGAAAGAAAGCAGCCCTATCATAGATCAAGGATTCCATGGACAAGGGATATAAGAAGGATCTCTTGAATACTGTGTGGCGGAAACTGCTGCAAGAGTTGGAGCTTATTCCTGGACCTCAACCGGTTCCCGTACCTCGCCCAGTGGCTCAACCTCCTCCCTCACTTACACCCCACGTTAGTGTGATCGTCCGTGCGACATCAGGCTTGTCTTGGAAGCTAACGGAATGCTTTTCCTGCGGTAAGTTATTGAGGTTTGCGCATTTCGATGAAACGCACACAGAAACTGACAATCTTCTTTTGACAGGATCTTAGTCACAAAATATCTGTGTGTTTGACAGCCAGCGTACCATCAGAGCTATGAGTTGCAGTTCATGCGCCCAAATACCTTTGTTTTATTCCGGATGACTCGCGAATGAGTCTTGTTTGCCGGCCTGATCGTATGTCAAGGGTGCAGCTTATACCTTTGTCCGTGCATCATCACGCGGTTTCCCCTCTCTGGTTGCTCACCTTCGCTTGGCGGCCGACGATCAATAACGTACCTTCCCTCCACCTACGCGCCTACCCTCAACACCACATCTCCTACCCGTATAGCAAAGTACAGGTGCCTCGACATCGACCACACTTTCTTCCTTTGTATACAACTCCACAGAGCCGCACCCTTTCTTCCAAGGTAAAGTCGATCGACGAAAACATCGCCAGTAGCCATTTACAAGCCTGGCAAGGGAATGATCGCCTAGATATCTGGCAGCGGTCTGCTGAGCTTTTTCGACTACAGCAAACGCAAGGCAGCCTATATCCCATTAAGCCAGCTGACCCCGCTTCTCGCTCCTCATGGCTTTCAAACGCAAGCGCGACAACGCTTACGAGCGCCCTGCCCCGTTCGTCGAGCGTACCTCCAGCTCCCTGGACGGCGTCTCTCTCTCCGCTGAGCATAAATCTCTCATCCTCGACCGTTCTTCTCCGTCCGCCGAGCGTACCTCTCTCACCCCAGACCACGTGTCTCCCTCTGTCAGCCCCCCCAAGCGACTCAGACGGAGCCACTTACACACACCCAATGTCAACGAAGATACCGATTATTTGCCTCTAACCGCAGACAACCTCTCCCAGCTCCAGGAGGCATTCCACTCCACCGGATCAAGTACCACCTGGGAAGGGAGCGACCAATCCAGAGTCATGACTTCATTGCCAGCAGAACGCTCAAAACTGCTCAGGGCCGGCATCAAAGTTAACAAGAACGATCCAATGCCTCAACATCTCGTGGATTTCATCAAACAACTCCTAGAGAAACAAAGAGATGTACCGTCGCCAAAAGCTGCATCGCTTGTGGAAAACGTTCACGCAGCCCTCGAGGGTGGTGAACAGCGATCCATCGCTCGGCTAGAGAAAGCTCTCTCTCTAGACGACTACTCAGAAGACGGTCATAGATTCTGTGTCCGTCATCCTAACGTGAATTTACACGAGAGCTTCCTGCCCAATTCGCCGCTTGCTTCAGCCGACGAGCGGATCAGCAAAGCCCAACCCGACATATGCATTGGATACCTCCCAGAGGCCGAGGCCGGAACAGGAACTCCGTACCCGTTCACAAAGGAAGAAGAGGATTCTATCTTCTTTAGAAAGGTGCGCAACCCTCGTACCAACAAGGACTGTTCAATGCGCCTAACATCCCGTATAAACTTCCCATATTACACGGTTCAATGGAAGTGCAACGACGCTTGGTGGAAGGCATACATGCAGGGGGCTCGAGATGGCGCGGTGATTAATGAGTATCTGAGGTCTGTATTCAGCACAGGTTCCAAAAACCCTACTGAGCCGGATGTTCTGGACACGGTACACTTCTCTGCCACCTTTGACGGGCTCCACATTTGTACTTGGGTTCATTTCTACGACCGTGACCAAGATATGTACATCATGAATCGAATAGAAGAGTATCATGCAGAGAGGATTGACGAAATGGTCCGCTATAGGAGATTCCTAAGGAACTGGGAAGATCACGCGATGAGTGAACGCCTAGCCTCTATCAAGAACGCACTCAGCGCAATCCAAGCCCTATCTGCAGGACAGCGTGATACAGATGCGCGGCCAACTACTTCGGCAACCGCTGGGCCAACCACCAAGAGAAGGCCAGGTCGTCCACGGAAGACCCAGCCACCTACTCCGCCTACTCCGCCTACTCTACCGCCGTCGAAGAGACGGAGCGCACGTTTACAAAACAACAATTCGGCTTGAGCGCACAGCTTAGCTAGAACTATTAGGGTTATTGGGAAAGGTGGTTACAGCGGCAATTTTCCCTAGACAAGATCCTGCTTTGATTGCTTCTCTCTATTTTGCGTTTCTGGTCTTTGGCTATTAATGTATAATCCCTGCTTTTGGTTTCTACGGCATGGAGTGTATGATTATTTAGGATGGAAGTACTGCTTTGATTTTGCTTCTGGATCAGGAATTCGGGTTTGCATGGCGAGGAGTTGGAGGTCTCGACGTGAGCCTTGCTTGCAAAATACCCGGTACAGGCTTTATAGAGGCTAAGGAATTTGTTTGTTTCTATCTTACTATTCCTCCTTATGGTAGATTCGGCTGTGGCGGCAGACACACTGACCGGCGTGAAACCCAGTGATTGTAGTGAACAGGATAAGTGAAAAGGCCGTAAGTTTAGCCACGATGAGTCAACATGTACCAGACATGGATCTGGAGTGTTGATTTTGAATAAAATTCGGCATACGCCTCAGTCTCAAAAAGCCAAGCCGTAATAAACGATTTAGGTCCGCCAAAGTGAATTTGGGTGTACTACACCTTGAGATGCCACCTTAGTACCTGCTTTAGTCTCGAAGAACGTCATAAGATGACAAGTTTTAGTATAAAGATCTTGTAGATCCATCGAGTTGTGTGTACGGATATCAAAATGAAGATCGAGATCCAAACACCGTGCGTGTTTTACTCGATACGGCTTGGGCTGCCACAACCTCAGCAGAGGTGGAGACATTCGGACCCACGACAAAGGTCTGGTTGTCCTCTCGGATAAACGCATGATGGTTATTTCCGTTGGGAGTACAATGTCTTGTATAACGCGGTAACGGATGTGACCGTCCTATTTCTATCTGTTGAACGTAAAACAACCGAGAGCCTTGCGTGAAAAAAAAATAGGGATATACTTTTTCTTGTGGATCAATGCGAAAAACGCGCCTATCTCCGGTATGCCTCCATGTGTTTCTTCCTCTTTTGCGTATAAAAAGGCGAAATCGGGTTCTTCCTTATGGTGGTACATCGGAAGTACGTTTGAGGGACGACACCACAGTGACACGGCAGACGGGATTTCCCTGTTCGAAAATCACGCAACTGCTTCCCCACGGCCTGGTACGTCACCCGCGCGGGTTGGCCTGCATTAGCTATCGAGGATATGAAATCTTTAGCACTAGCAATGTCTCACGACAGAAATCACCGTACATGTCGTTCAGGCGGTATGAGGAGTATCGCTGCACCTGTTTAGCTCACATAAATTGGGCAAATAGTACCAAATGGCTTTTCTGTATCGTCTTTTTTTTTCTTCCAAACTTTTCGTCTTGTTCGTCATCATTCTCTCCTTAGATTCGTCAAGCAATCTCAACTCCACCCTTACCCATCATGCAAACCGAATACCCAGACACCCCACAACCGGTTACCCAAACAGCCAATTCCACCAATACCAAAACATCCAGCTCAATGAACGTCTATTGGATGGATAGTACTCTTGCCGGCGTCGTCGACAGGGTCAATCATATCTTCATGCCGCGCAATGGACACGAGGCGGACACGCAGAAACGAGGAGTGCACGATTTCCGCGGCCAGCGCGTCGGTTATGTGCTACGCCAGCGGTTTATTGAAGAGTAGTGGATGTCATCGGGGCGGAATTATTGCGAATTTTCCCGAGGTGGAAACACCAGGTCGAAGGTGTCGTTCGTAGATGGGATGTTGGCCGTCGTAGGGAGTGGGAAACTGAAGGGCTGCGCGTCGAAAACTGTCACGGGACCATGGTCTTGGGATGTGGACAAAGCACGAGTCTCCACGCTGAATCACTCATTGCACACGCATGAATTTCCATACAATTACAAATACTCTAAACATAGCCCTCCTTACCACCCTGAAGAAAGATATTGAAAGTATGTTCCCGATTTATGCTCTCCGCTGGTCGCGGTTGGAGCGAGATGCAGTCGTGATGCGTCCAATGTTAACACGTCGTTGCCGCACGTTGATAGCCATGTAGGGTTCTCCTCGCTGGAAATCGTGTTGGGTCTACCATAGCATCGCTTTCGTTGCGACGTCTGGAATGCGGGTTTCAAAAAGGATTATAGACGCATAGTTCAGCATACGGTGTAGAATAGGCCAGGCCAATCAGCGCAGCCGGAGGAGCTCTTCCCCGCATGGGGGAAGCGCCAACCCCCACAAACAAACAAGCCAACGTCCCTACACTGCTCCACTCTATGATCGCCATCCCATTACACATCATTACATGCCAGCGAGCTCCGATGCCGCATGTAGGCGTCGCCGCAGCAGCAACAGCCCACGGAGACGGGCACATTCTAAGTGCACCTTAGAAGCCAGCACGCCGCCTCCCCAGCCGCTTACCATAGCCAATCTCGAGACCCTACACGCTATAGGCGACTCTTCTACGCCCTCTGACGAATCGACGACGTCCACCGACGATCTCGAAGCCCGCCAGAAGCTCCATGCCTACAACATCCGCGCCGACACCAACGCTGAGCTCCCTCGCGCGCTCCATACACATATCGAGACGCACATCAAAAAGGCACGTAATGAGGATAAGACGTCGCCGTATGCGCAGCGTATCGTAGATAGGCGCGCGGAGGCGGCGATGCGGCGTGAAGACACGGCCATCAGCATGCTCGCGCCGTACCTGATGGCCGGCTTGCACGGCGAGGACGACGGTTTCGCGGGCGTTTCTGCCGATTTCAAGTGCAAGTTCTCGCGCAACTTTCTGCCACCCCCACCAGATGTCTATGTGTGCAAGGCATACGGGGCAATCACCCAGCCAGAAGCCGACTGCTCGTACGGCTACGCGACGCGATACCAAGGCGCGACCGCCCAGTGCACCACCCATCCTTTCACAACTCGCCAGGAGACCACACTACTCGTGGGTGGTCTCAACATCTCCTCCTTCCAACACTTTCCGTTCCTCACCACCCAGTGGAAGTGTCTGTCCAGCTCCGAAGGCTTGCACCACGCCCAGACACAGGGCGCGCGGGACGGTGCCGCCGCCGTCAATCTGCTGCACCAGCTCCATGGACGGGATGCAAAGTTAGAGGATACGTGCCATTTCTCCATCGCGACAGATGGACAGACGGTGCAGTTCTTCGTGCACTGGCGAGGCGAGGAGCCGGGCCAGGACAACGTGCCTGTCGTGGTCCACTACATGAAATGGATTGCGGACCGGTCGATGCGCGAGGTGGAGCAGATGAAGGATGCGCGTAACATGATCAAGAACATCACCACTTATGCCGTTGGGCCGCGACTCGACGCTATCAGGGCTGCCATTGACAGGTACACGGTCTCGCAGAAACCGCAGGCACCTACCGAGCCCGAGTCGGATACTTCATCCATCGCCGCTCCCACCGACTTCGCCTCTGATGCTCCTGCAGGGCTTTCCCCGCCAACTCCCCGGTCATCGGCGTCTTCCAGAAACTTGGCAAAGCGATCACGGCATGTGTAAATGTTGTATATTTGCTTAGGAATGTTTTGGCATGGTCTCAGGTTGGACCAATATGCATTTATCGATTACCTCGATTGAAGGGCCAAGTCTCCTAGCCTAACGCTGTTTGTTGATATGGATCAAGACGCCTTGAGCTACCTCCAAAGCTAGTATTGTGGTAGGGCAGAGTGCCCTAAGAGTGGATCGGGAGGCTTCACCCGGCGAGGGCCTCTTCTGAGAAAAGATTGCATATCTTATTATTGTTCTGTGGTGTAAGAGTGATGATCTGCCCTATACTTCCTATCCTGCGTTAAAAGCCTGAGAGCCCTTTGGGCTCCACTGCCCGCTTCCGCCCACACTACCCGACCACGGGACTCCACCACAGTATGTGTCCCAACACATTTTTCGTGCTGCTCATCGAGACGACAATAATCATTCTGGATAGCTGGCAGGGCTATACAAGCTGCTTGCTACAGGCACGCGGCTTCGGCAAGGCAGCTCGGGATTCATCCAGGCGTATCAGTCACGACGAACAATGTTTGCGGAATAGATTTAACAATGCAAGCGATAGGGTGCACTTCAGGTCGCAGATAACTGGTATCGGTTGTATAACAGGAAGAAATGATAGGTCGCTCATGAAGCTTCAAGACCTAGAGAGCGGTCTTCGTAGATGAAATGATATTATCGAAATGCTCTCAGTGCATGGGAGTGGAATGAAAGGCTCCAGCCCGGACTTTCGCGCGGTCGTGCGGCACATAATATGCTTATGCAACCACGGCGAGCGTCTATCAAAAGCAACGGAAGGGTTTTGATGTCATGCTATGATTGTGGTTATGTGTCCACTTGAGGGAGCGGAGTCGTCCTTGTAATACTCATTCACGCACGTTCTGCTCCCACACAACGATTACTGAGTCGTTAATAGTAGAGATGGATGCATTCAAGTGACGAAGCTGTCCTTTTTTACGATCTTGAGTGTGGGTGTAGCCCCTTGCTGTCGTGCTTTGTCGCAGATCGTGGGGGAAGCACGAGACCGTTTTGGGTACATGCCGGCGCAGCTAGGCGCTTCACTCGTGTCGGCAGTTAAACTGTCGGTTCTGAGATGGCGAGGCAAAAGTGCTACTCATAGTAAAGATACCACGCTCTTATCTACCCCCGATATCCGGAAACACTGACACCGAACCAGAAATGCCCGATAGAATGAATAATGCCTGAGACTGGAGATCCCTCCCCAATGGGAATTCGCTCGGCTGAGAACCTTCTTGCGTTGTATGGCCTCGTCCAAACTCAACAGCCCCTTTCCAGAAACCTTGCTGCATCCAAAAAGGTCGCTCGCGGAAATATACCTTACTCTAACCGCAAAAATTCCCTCCCCCCTTTAGGATGCATGTCATGCTGCGTGCAAATCGTATCAGATGCATGTGCTAATTCGAACGGCGAAGTACCAACCAACAATACTCATATCACCCTTTGGAACATTGCGCAGCATTATGCCACTTTCCCGCGCGTAGGAAAAGACTGGAGATTAAGTCCCTCGGCAGAAAACAGCCACGTTAGTCTGAGCAACTGACGTTAGATCCCCTAAAGGTCTTGTTTCAAGTCCGCCCAGTTCGACGCTCACTCAAGACAAGTTGCAGCCCTCGTCGAATACCCCTGTGGCTGTGCCCGTTTAAGACCACAATCGCACTGTTGCAATCAAATACCATCCATTCACAGTTAGTCGTACATTTTCTCACGCTGTGTGAAGTCTCCCAGGCCTTGTAGGCTCGAGGAATCAGACATCGAGGTAAACCTAGACAAGGATATCCGCGAGTTCATCAAAGTTCCATTGGGTCTTGAAAATGCCGGGATTGAGCTCAATCAACTCCATTCCAAACATAGATACGATAGCGCTCTCGCTCATGGTAGTCTTCAAAAGATTGTTTGCCTCATAGTCGTTCTATCAGACAGGCAGAGTGCACAGCTCAGTATAGGAGCAAGTCACAACGGTCATTACTGGTTGTTTTGGCAAAGAGCACATGAGATTGACAGCTTGCATCGGATCGAGCTCATCAGTCTTTTGGTGACGTTGAGTACCGCCTTTCGTATTCTGGCTTCACTTCGCGAAACATATTCACGATCCAACGTCGTCATCCATTACAGCTCCCCCGAGCGAAGACCGACACCCCTGCTCCCTTTTATCCGACCGCGTGGGATTACGACATATCCCCGCGTTTCTATTCCCCGCATTGGCCGTCGCCAATCTGTTTAGACGAGCAATCTCCATCGTCGTCCCATTTAGCCAGGTTCCCACCCCTGCCGTTCCTCTTAGATCTCTTGTCACACTTGCGATCCCGGGAAGCTGCGGTGCCCCATATGCTTTTCCAAGGGTTAATTTTGGCTTGTAGCAGCATGTGGTTTTCAATTTCGACCGCGGGCGTTTGGAGCTGTATATTCAGATGAAAGCGTCCCCGCTACGGACACTCAGCGGCGCATTATCGCGTCCTCGAGTATATTGATGCTGAGATCTCCGAGTCATGCCCGAGATATGCGTTGCAGTCGTTGCATATAAAAGAGTGGAAAGTGGTCTGATTCTCTCGACATCATCATATTCTTTTGGTGGTTTATCTGACGTTTATTCACAATGGTTTCCCTCAAGTTGCTCTCTGTCCTCCCCTTCCTCGGGCTGACCACCGCCCAAAATGCAACGCTGCGCTACATGCCATTCGGCGATTCCATCACCGAGATCATCTGCTGGCGCGCGCTCCTCTGGGAGAAGCTGCAGACGACGGAATGGGCCTCCGTCAACTTCGTTGGCAGCGGCAAAACCGAGAACAACTGCAAGGACACGAAGTACGACCGCGACAACGAGGGCCACTCGGGCTTCCTCGCCATCGACATCGCGAACAGGAACCAGCTCGATGGATGGTTGAAGACAAACCCCGCTGATGTGATCACCATGCACCTGGGCACCAACGACATCGTGCAGCAAAACAAGAACATAGCGGATATCATTGCGGCATTTACGAAGTTGGTAGGAACGATGAGGACGCATAATCCCAAGATGAAGATTGTGGTTTGTCCTTCTCTTTCTGGCACTTTTCCGCGCTGTATGCTAAGCACTTATGCATAGGTCGCCCAAATCATCCCCATGGGCATGGGCAGCTACAACACCAAGATCCAGCAGCTCAATGCGCAGATCCCGACTTGGGCAGCCGGTCTCAATAAGACGGAGTCCCCCATTTGGGTTGTCGACCAGTATACTGGGTTCTCTAGCTCCGACTTGCGCGATGGCGTGCATCCGAATGCGAGTGGGGATCAGAAGATGCTGAACGTGTGGTATCCGGCGCTGCTCCAGGCTTTTGCGGCAGCCAAGGCGGAGCAAGGGACGTCGACGGCGGTCGAATTTGTTGCGTAAGAGATGCCTCTTTGACGAGGCGATTGGCAGGGGTGGATACTCTCGTGGATGTGGGTGCTTACTGACAAGGTTGAGTTGACCTATCGTTCTGTACATATTTAATTAAAGTCACCTGACGTTGTCGAACGGACTTGGGCGCGTGTCTTCTTTTGGTTGGAGGTACAAAGGCCTATACACCTTGCTGATTGCATGCGGGGCAGTCGTGCATGTTGTTCTGCTAGTGTATGTCTATTTGCTGCTAGCTTACGATACCTCAAAACAACCTCCAGCAGAAGTATGGCACATGTATGAGTACACCGCGACGAAACATGCATTTTCCTGGTCCGCGGTACAGTTGCAGGAGCGCTATTTGCGGACAACCATGTGGATGTACCTTTGTGTTTTACAAAAGTTAATTAAATGAGATAATATGGACCTATCAAACTGGGGAACCCATATTGACGAACGTGCCATTGGAGCACACGTGGTTCCGTTCAGATCTCCTAGCACGTGCACCGGTCGGCAGAATTCGAACCACTCACAATCGCAGGCTGGGAGCCGGCGAAAAGTGCGTGGGATACAAACGTACGATCGAGAAGACAACATGTTACAAGGCTCGCGCGAGAGCAAGGCCGAGTGATGAGCCGCAGGAGGAAGATTGCAAGGTCCCATGCATGACGATAATCCTCCGCGTGACGCTAGTCCCCTTTCATCACTAGTTCTCTCATAGTCAACCATCCTTCTCACGCACCGGCCCAGACACCGAAGCTCATCAGCAGGTGATCTGCGCATAGCTCCTTGACCCCTCTTTGGCCCTGGGTTGCCTGCGTTAGATGAAAAACGGCCTCCGGATGTAGGTAGCTGCGCTGCTGGATGACGTTGCCGGGACCTCACCTGCCGTTACGCGCGACCACTTGCAATTCTTTTTCTGGCGTTTGTATGGAAACATGAACAACGATGGGGTCGACTGGGCACAAACGGCGATATGGGGAAGGTGGATACGTAAAGTCATTTTTCTGTAGGGCTTCACAGCGTGCCATCACGGCGTCCGCACCATTCACTGCCCTGGGGCCTAACGCCCGCATGACGCACGGACGCCGTGTGCCTGTGGTACTTATACCTTGACCTCGGCCAACGACACTGATTGCATCGACAGTTTCAACTGCATCATGGCTACCATTGCGGTGATCTGGTACCTGTTGGCAACCTCGATTGGCCCTACCCTTGCCGCAGACTGCTCCACGTCAAGGTTGCATCTGACGGAGCCGCCTTATGAGAACTATTTTCTCTCTGACTGCATTACAAGCTCCCATGTCATCGTCACAAGCCCGGACGCGGACAACAACAACTCGAATGCCAAACCGCGACTGATTGTAGCATGGCCTGCGGGTAACAGCGGCGCAGCGGCTTACTTCGAGGCGGAGAACAAGGGAACACTTGGTCTACGTCTCGAAAACTTAACCTCAGATGGGCAGGTACTAGAAACGGTGGACGAGCCTGCACCTGACAGAGCCAAGAACAAGAACCCACGCGTTGGCGTTAAGGGTTGGATACACTTCGATACGCCCGCTCTTCTCACTCTTCCGATACTTGGGAGCATCCGCTCTATTCGCGACTATTCGGAAGGCGGAGGGATTCTCAGCCCGGATGTGCAAAACGCAGTCGTAACGGAGAAGTACGGCAACGACGGCGGTCAATTCTCACGGACTTGGTTCGATAACGTGACCACCACGTGGATCGATTTCACGCCCACGTCAGGAGCAGAAGCTGTTCGTATCATCACTGGCGACAAATGGATGTAAGGGAAGGCTCGATGTTCTCGCGTACAAGACTGACGTTCGTGAAGGCTTCGCTTTGGTACCGGAACCTACGAGTTCAGGGCGACTTTCAATTATCCCCAGTTAGACCAGCTAGGCCCCTCGGAAGTGCTCAACAATGCTTCGAAAGGACTTGTCAATGAGAGCGCCGACCTAACGAAGTCGCTATCCTTCCTATCATATTCGAACAAGCTTCTTGCCGGATCATGGCGCTTCCTAACGTACTTTGGTCGCGACAGTATGCTTTCGGCGCTTCTCATGCAGCCTATACTCAGCCCAGGCGAAGGAGGTGCACTTGAGTCTGTCATTGGTGCAGTCCTCGAACGTATCAATAAGGCTGATGGGACGGTTTGCCATGAAGAGAACTTGGGAGACTATGCTACATTCCTCGCGCGTCAGAAAGGCATCGATTCGACCGCGCCGTCTTGCGACTATAAGATGATCGATACAGACTTCTTGCTTCCTATCTTGATGAAAAACTACTTTGTAGATACGGAAGTGGGTAAAGACCGGGCGACACCGTTTCTCAACCGGAAAGCTACCTTCCTCGAGGAGAATGCAGGGATTGCTTATCTTGATCTGGCACAGCGTACTGCGGAAAAGATCATGAACATCACCGCACCCTTCGTCTCTAAGCAAGTCGCATCTAATCTTCTACGTTTGAAAGACAACGAAGTAGTAGGCGAGTGGAGAGATTCAGCGACAGGTCTAGGAGGTGGTCGCATACCGTACGACGTCAACACGGCTCTTGCGCCCGCTGGCTTACGTGCAATTGCCTCGTTGTCTGAAGCAGGCTTCTTCCCCGACCATCCAGGCTGGGCGGATGCCGCAAATCAGTACGCGCAAGTTTGGGAAGACAAGACGTTACAATTCTTCGAGGTGTCGATCTCTCGCAGCACAGCTCAACAACTCGTCGAACAATATGCCTCTGATGCCGCACTTGCAGGGCCATCGAATGTGGACCAGATCACTGCCGACGTAACGTTCTATGGCCTTGCGCTCGGAAGCGACGACTCACCGGTCCGTGTGATGAACACGGATGATTGCTTCCGCCATTTCCTTCTCAACACCACGAAACAAGATCAACTGAGTGCTTTCCTTAACCAAACCGCCGACCACATCCTGCAAAACTTTCCCGTTGGACTATCCACTGATGTAGGCCTATTTGTCGCAAATCCGGCCTTTTCCGGCAACAAGTCCATATCCGACGAGTTCAAAAACTCTGACTACCACGGTCTGGTGGTGTGGAGCTGGCAACTAGCCATGATGGCAGCTGGGCTAGGTCGTCAACTTGCCCGTTGCAAAGATTATGGAGCACCCGGTGAGCATGTCTTTTTTCCCCATATTGCTGGATTGTCGCTAACTCTATCAAGAATTTTGCAGTCGAGACCTTTACAGCAAAGTCAAGAAAGCGTACGACACACTCTGGGACACGATCAACAAGAACCGCGCCCAGCTGAGCGGCGAGGTCTGGAGCTGGGAGTACAACAACGGGTACCAAGCTGTACCCTTGAGCGCATTCTCGACTACAGAAAGCGACATCATTCAGCTCTGGAGCCTGACCTTCTTGGCCGTTCACAAGGAGGATGTATGACTCGCAGGGGAACATCGTAAAGACAGCTCCTCTACTAGGATGTATAAACTTCCGAGTATTGGCGCGCATATTCTTTGGATGATCTTTCTGCATTCTTGGATAAACCATGTCTTTCCTATATGATTGAGCTAGGTTTTGGCAAGATAAATGGAGTACACGGGTATATAGAACTGTGAAGCTAAGGTAGAGCTTAATTCTTAAACGCTCTTGCCCATTCCCTGGTTAGCTACAAGTAATTGTGTGTGATCAGCTTGTGTACGATTGACGTGCGGAATGCGTATGCTGACTAAATCCTGTCATAGAAAGAGTCCTAATACGCTCTATGGCTTAGCCCGGGTAACGTTTATGGCGTTCTTCAGTGGAACCACCTTGGCGTAAAGATTCGCAAATGTTAACCGAACAATACAGCTAGGCAGATTCATGCGACGGGTTACGCAATCCTTTTCGGATTGGGAGTGGCCGCTTGTCCCTTTTAGGACGAAACCCGCAATCTCCGACCTAACCTTTCCTAACAATCGACCTTTCGCCATCGTTCATCCCTACTTCTCCTGCACAACTAATACTGTAAAGCCAACCTCGCATGATTTGTGGGCAGGGAAAGCTCTATCTATTAAGACACTATCTTCTCACACATAAAACCTAGCTGCCGCTTTATCTTTGCCTACTTCTGGATATTCGTGCCGAGTGCGAATGAATGGCGGATTTTTTTACCTTAATCTACCAGATATACGGAACGTGAGTGTGCGAAAAGGGCATGGAATGTGAGCGGAAGATTATGTGATGCGTGCGACTGGACCATGAGGTGGTACATATGTGGGAGCTAGGAGGCGAAGCCATTCCGTCGGACCAGCAGCGTTGGAATTGGGAGAGAGTAGGGATGAGGAATTGCATGCTGAGGAGAACTTATAGCACTGCTATCTACCCCTGTTCTCGCATGACAGCTACTACCCCCTGTCCCTCCAGCGTTTTCCCATTTCTTATCGTCAGTGACCTAAACGTTCCATCATGAGAGTGCTAAACCTAGGCCTTCTCGCCCTCTCTTCCCTCCTCACCTTCGCCTCCGCAACCCCCACGGACTTCTCCTCAACCCCTATACTCTCTCCCGAACTCGTCCCCCGCGACGACCTCCAGTCCCGCGATGCAACCGCTGTCCTATCCTCGCTGCGCGCCACCCTCGCCCAAGTCAAGAAGCAGACGCTCATCATCAACTCGACCGTCACCTTCAGCGGTTCACTCACCGTTGTCAAACGAACCGCAAGCATCGCTGCCGTCAGGACTCAAATGCAAATCATCACCCAGCTCATCACCCAGCTGTCGCTCGTGTCTATCGGCAACCTCGGACAGAACGTCCCGGACTTGAACAGCCTGAGGACGCAGCTGCTATCTGGCACGATGGATCTCACCAACGAGATTACGTGTACGCTTAAGAATGCTGAGGGGAAGCTGCAAGCTTGTAAGTCCTAGTTTCTTTCATCTAAAGAACGAGCAAGGCTCCACAGGTGGTATCTCCAAGCTTGAGCATCCAGGACAACGCAACTGACATCCTAATAGCCGTCGGCGACCTCCTAGGTCCTCTATCCTTCGTCCTACTTTCCTCGCTCGTAGAACTTGCCACAGTCCTCAATGTCTTGACCGACGGGTTCCTCAAGATGATCTCGGGGCTTTTGGCGGCGCAGCTAACGCAGCTCAACACTGTGTTTAGCGGTCTGCTGCCGGCGTTCCTGGAACTTGTTGGTGGGCTGGCCGGCAACGTTGGTAGGCTTGTGCAATGCATACTCGGCGTTGTCCCTAACCTTGGTGGTCTTGGTGGTCTTGGTAGCCTTGCTGGTGGACTTACTGGTAGTACTGGTAGTCTCACTGGGACGGTTGGTGGTCTTACTGGTGGTCTTACTGGCGGTACTGGTGGTCTCGCTGGGACGGTTGGTGGTCTTACTGGCGGTACTAATGGTCTCACTGGGGCGGTTGGTGGCCTTACTGGGGGTCTTGGTGGACTTGGACTTGGTGGACGTGGTTGATTTGCGTGTTTCTCTGAGGCGAGAAGTACGTGGTGGTTATGCGCGTTGCGGAGAATGACAGGAAGTGTCTGGTGGAAGTGTACGGACGAGAGTGTCCAAGACATTGATGACTTCACTTTACATGTATTTGTATTTCTACACCATAGTTTAAGAATACATTTCCCACCTGAACCTTCCACCTTCCACCCCTCACCGCCTCACAAGCACCACAAACGCCTTCTCCACATTTACCGTCCCCGTCCTCCCCGGATCCCTCCCCACCACTCGCCCTGCCACAAAATGCCACTTCTTCCCCTTCCCAACCTCCTTATTCCTCTCCTTCAGCAGTAACCTCACCCTCTTATCATCTTCTCCTAAAGCCTTACCATCGTACAACCCCGCCTCCTTGAACACCGCAGCCATCTTCTTCAACTGCGCTTGCCCGCGCTTATGAGGCAAGAACTGCGATACCTTTGGGCCGCCGAAGCCTAAAGATCCTAGACCTACTCGCCAGCACCTGTAGATCTCTTTGGGTGGGGCGGGGATGACGATGCGCGCGTTTAGACGGCCCGTGAGGCGTTGCATGGAACTTGAGCGGCGGATGGGGCGGGGTGGAGGCGATGAAGGGGTGGTGCCAGGGAGGTAGTAGAAGTCTGGGCTTGGTGTGCGGGGACGGGGTTTCCGCAGAGGTGGAGTCTTCTTTGCTGCTGCGCTCGCAAGATTAGACGCATAGCTCTGCATGAGAGCGTTGCGTTTCGGGTTATCCTTGAACCCGGAGTTTGTCCTTGACTTCGGTTTCGGGCGTCTCTGTCCGCTCTGCTGTCCCGTCTTCTTTCCCTTCCCAGCCATCTTCTTCCTCCGGTACGACCTCAAAACCTTCCTCAGCCTCGCAAGCACCAAACTAACAACAATCGTGCGCGTAACATTGCTTCCGCTCCTCGGCCTTCTCCCACCCGCCGAACCAGGCACATCCAGCGCCTCAATCATGCTCTCAAGCTTCCACAAAACATTCAACTGCTCCTTACTCAGAAACATATCCAGCACCACAGTGCTCATTACCAAATCCGCCTTGCACTCCGCAATCTCCTTCTTGCCCCCGGTACTCCACCGCCACTTATCCCACAGACTGACATGCCCTTTCTTGAACCCCTGATACGTCTTTAGTAACCCTTCCATCCGCTTTAGCGACCGATCGCAGCTCGCGATGTGCACTTTGAGCGCGTGTTGGCGCGCCTTGGCGACGGCGGTGGTTTGATGGACGAAGGAACGCGGGTTCGTGTAGAGATCTGAGGAGACGCCTTCTAGGCAGATGGCCATGGCGTGGATGTGTTCCCGTGCGAGGAAGATTTCTTCTGGGGCGGATTGGCAGCTTTGATAGAGGGCGTAGGCGCGTTTGAGGATGTGCGCTAGGGTTGCTATGTCGCCTATGGCGGCCATGATTGGGGTTTTGCAGCTAGCTGTGGTACTAGCGTGCTATAGATGTATTCCGTGATAGATGATATGCTCGTAGGGATCGATCGTAGGTTTAATCCACGATCTTATTTGTGATCGAGACTGGGATGTACGATAGGACGACCGGCCGCCTACTACCTATATGCTCTCCACTCGTGTAGTACCAGCTGCCTACCTACACGAAGATGACCAAACATTATTGCACGCGCCACACGCCGGTACAGCCCCCACAGCCTGGTTCTAGCTCTTCTCGTCATGGCAAAGGTAGCCTTGAGTGGTGCATGAAGTGCTCACCGCACAGCCCTACAGTTCGCGCACGCGTTGCCCTTTGATGGGGGCGGTCAGGCATCGTGGCGCAATCAGGCTGCAAACACGATCTACTGCACGAGATGTCAAGGGCTGACGGGGCTGTGTGCGGTCAGTTGTAGACAGTAAGCGGCGGTGTGGTGTGGCTTGGTTGACGTTCCCCGCTTCATCAGCTCGGGTACAGGCGGAGTTTGCGAGGGTCGATGACTAGATTTGTAGTTTGCGATGAGATCACGAGGGAGAAGCAACAAACGTGTGCAACGATAGTAACGAACGGAAAAATTGATAATTCGAAGATGATGCTAGATGCTATGTGCTCATTAGTAACATGGGTATATGCAAAAGCAATAGAAAGCGCAAAACACCGGTACCGTATGCAAGTCTCATGCTTGAACCCTCTCATCTGATCTTTGCAATCCTCTTCTTCGCGATCTGCATCTTGCCGTCCACGCGCGTAACGTCCCCTTCGAACTGGTCGAGCATGGCGTTCTGGTAGACCAGCTCCTCATTGATCTGGACGCCCATTTCCTTCATCCTTCTCACGACGGTTGTCAAATCGACAATATCCTGATCCTGCTCCGCGATGATTTGTTGCTGAAGCTGCAACACACCTTCATTGTCGAGTTCGCGCGTCCGCTCCGTCTCCTTGGCCGGGGCACCGAGCACCCGTCGTCCCGGCGCAGCTTGGTTGGCGCGACTGAAGAGGCCTGCCTTTTGCTCGTTCGTCACCGCAGCTGAGTTCGTCGATGGCGCAGACGATGCAGACCCCGAGACCGCTGCCTTGACGGCCATGGTATTGAGCACACTCTCAAGGCCATCGCGCTCCTTGCGAGACGTGCCGATAAGATCGCGACGCCGTCGTATTTCACCCTCGCCCAGCCTATCACCGCCCCACTCATCGCCGCCGCTGCCTCCCAACCTGTTCAAGCCCTCCTCCAGAGCCGATAGCAGCGTGCCCGCTCTGACGAGGCCCTTCTTTGCATTTGCGCCCGCTTCGTGCTGTGCTGTCGCGGCGGTGGCTTGCTCTCGTGACGTCAACCACTTCCGCGCATCTTGTAGGTTGCTCTTCGCCTCTGCGTACTTGTCCAACCAATCCGAGCTGTCCCTCACTCTATCCTTGCCGAAATGTGCACCCGGAACATTCGCTACCTTCTTGTCTCTGTCGCTGCCTAGATCGAGGAACTCGCGGTATGCCGGATTGACCCGCCACCGCCCGTCTTCGCTTGTTTCGATCGCTTGTAGGTACTTTTCCAGCCCTTGTCTGCGCTGCTCTATCTGCTCTGGTGAGCCGAGGGTGCTGCCGAAGCCGAGGAAGCCGCCCAACCAAGATTTTGGAGGGAGGGGCGCAGGAGGTGCGGCGACTTGGGAGCGGAGCGTCGAGTCGAGCGCCGCGAAGTCGGAGTAGCGCTTTCGCAGGGAGGTCGACGTTCGAGGGAAAGGGTGCTCGATGCGGATTTCGTATGTGGTAAACTCCTTGCCACCCTCGGAGCCTGTATGCGTCGCGGGTATCGATATTCGGAGAGGCGCCATGGTGGTGGTCTGGCGGAAGGTGCGGGAGAGGAGAGAAGAGCGCGATTGAGGGTACCTAGTGCTACGGCGCGTGGGGTGGTCGCGTGCTATGAACGGGAGGGCCTTGACAACAAACGTCCAGATATTACTGTCAAGCAGAGTGAAAAGGACAGACCGGTTATAAATATGAAAACTGCAGTGAGTGCAAGAGTAAAGTAGGCCGACATGAAATGAGCGATCTGGTGCCAGGGTCCACCAATACCTGACGTCGGTGGAGCCTCAGCGCTCGATGACGCTAGCCGAGCGTCACGTGCCCAGCCCACTCTCATTGCTGCAGCTCCACCACGACTCCTCCTCAACAGCCTCGCATTCGTAGCTAGGTAACGCAGGAAGGTATATAATTTTTGTCTATCCGATGCATGCCCAATAGCTCGCATGTGACCTGTCTGCAGACAATATGCCATCCAAACTTCGTCCGAAACGCAGAACTCTCGTATTTCCCGTGCGAAAATGTACGGAACTACAAATATAACAGTGCTTCGGCTTCGAATCGCTTTATCATCGATATCCAGCTAACTATCATCTTCTAACCACCATGGTCGCCTACAAAGCCATCCAGACTTCCAATGCCCAGCTCAACGACGCGAACGCCCCACGCGTCGCCGTCTTCGTAGGCGGCACTTCAGGCATCGGCCAGCTCACCGTCCGCGCCCTAGTCGCAACAGGTGCAAGTCTGCGTATCTACCTCGTCGGACGGCCCAGCTCGGAAGAGCGCACTCGTACCTTCATCCAGGAACTGCACGCCCTCAACGCAAAGGCAGAAGTCATCTGGACCGAAGCCGAAGTATCGCTCCTCGCGGAAGTGAAAAAGGCATGCGATATCATCAAGAGCAAGGAATCGCACGTCGACCTCCTGTTTCTGACTACGGGCTATGCACCCTTCGGCGTCCGCCGTGAGACATCTGAAGGCGTGGAAGTCTCGCTGGGGCTCGCGTATTACACCCGTGCGCTTTTTATCCTGCATCTACTTCCTCTTCTGAAAAAGGCTGAGACCCCACGCGTCGTCAGTGTCCTGGGAGGCGGCCTAGAACGCATGAAGAGCTTGCATCTGGAAGACATCGATCTCAAGAAGCCTGGCAGCTTTGGTGCGATTGTCGCGCAGCCGCACTACTTGACTTTGAATACCGTTTTCATGGACAAGATTGCGTCTGAGAATCCAGACGTTACGTTTGTTCATTCTTGGCCGGGCTGGGTGAACACGGGAAATGTTTGGAGAGGTCTGGATGAGAATCAGTCAATTCTGTCGTGGCTTATTTGGTTGTTTCTCGAGCCATTGATTCGTTTGTTTTCCTTTGCAGACGAAGAAGCTGGTCAGAGGCATCTCTTTCTGTGTACGAGTGCTGCGTTTGGTGGTCGTGGTGTGCCGTGGCAGGGGAAAGTAGGTACGAGCACGCTGGGGAAGTCTGATGAAGGGCTCTTCCTGGCTAACTACAAGGGCGACTCTACTCCAAATGCCAAAGTCATTCCTATGCTGAGAGAGAAGGCGACGGCGAAGGTTTGGGAGCACACGCAGAATGTTCTGAGACCTTATATGTAGGTCATCACTCGGATATTCTTTCCTAAGACCGCTGCAATTACAATTGGTTTCTTATGTTCTATCTTTCGCCAAAGTCCTATCGTGTACTTAGATAGCATCGTCGCTGCTAGCACCAACTAGCTTACACTTACGGCGAGGCCGAAGTGTAACCAGGCGCCGACTTCCGAGGCGCTGCTTATCTCCACCTTCCACACTCCGCTTAGCCCCACGCCTCTACCCCATTCTCAGCAGCTCTTATCACCCGGAAACTTGGAACTTGGTAGATCATGCCAGTCGAGAGCAATGATTGAATGACCATGCGAGCCATCACAGTACCTGCATGCTTAGCGAACCGCTAGTTGCGATGGGAAGGTGAGCACGCGACACTGAGAGTCCGCGGCATCGGAGGATGCGCAGCTCACAGCTTTTAAAGAGCAGGGTGTTCCTCTCTTTGCAATGCCGTGCAGCTTTAGCTCGACTGTCAATTGAGAATTGGGCGATTGCCTTTCCGTCAAGATGAAGTTCGCAGCCCTCGCAGCAGCGCTCACGCTGGTCTCTTCCTCCTCAGCCCTCAACATCCTTCTGAACAACGATGACGGCTTCGGGTCCGGCAATCTGCGCGAACTATACAAGTTGTTGAAGGACGCAGGTCACGACGTCCTGATTGTTGCGCCCGCCACCCAACAGTCCGGCCAGGGTGGGCGCTCCGACTTCTCGACTTCGCCAAACCTCACCTCTCCTTCGCAATACGACATCATCCCAGCAGGAGCCCCCGCCGTGGGAACAGATCCCAATGACAGCAGCATATGGTACTACAACGGCACCCCAGCAGCCTGCACCTTCGTCGCGCTCGACTATGTTCTACCGCGGTACTACCCCGGGTGGACGCCTGATCTTGCACTCGCAGGACCGAACTACGGAACGAACCTGGGAGCTTTCGTATACAGCTTGAGCGGCACGCTCGGCGCCACATACGCCGCTGTATCGCGCTCGATTCCCGCGATAGCCCTCAGCGGGAGCAACAAGGCGGTGCCCTACTTCAACGTGACGAGCGCCACACACCCAGCTGCCCTCGTCGCAAAGGCATCCTACGCCGTCGTTGAGCAGTTCATCAATGCGACTGGCGAGGGCCAAACCGTGCTGCCGCTCGGCTACGGCGTGAACGTCAACATCCCCGAGCTAACCGACTCCACGCTGCCGCCCGTTGTTAAGAGCAGGTTGAGCGGCGAGGCAGAGACGGATGTCGCGGTGTACGACGAGGACGAGGGGACGTTCACATGGGGGAATCTGCGGCCGCTTGCTGCGGGTGTGAACGCGTGTTATAACGGGGACTGCAGCTTGCCTGGGGAGACGTTCGTTGTTGCCAACGGCGGCATCAGCGTGAGCGTGTTCACGATCGACTACGACGCGCCGAGTATCCCGTATACTGAGGCCGTGTTTGCGAAGGTGGAGAGCTTGTTCAGTGGTTCGGGGAGCAGCGGGAATGCGACGGATGGGTACCAGACGAAGCCTGCGCCCAAGAAGCGCCTGTTAACTGGTCGCGATGTGTATCGCATGTAGATTCACACAATTTTCTTCCCCCTCAGGAAAGAAAGAAGGGAAAAATGAAAAGACTATAACACTTCCATCGTACATTGCGCGCACGTTTCCATGTTGATGCTCAGGCGTTTTAGTGGCAGGCAGTGCACCGAAGAGTGACATCCTGGGGGCGAAAAAGCGATTCAGCCTGTGGGGTCCGGACATTTGCGTACGCGTCAAAAGTACCCGCACGAGATGTCATCGTGCGGAAGTAGGCTCACAAACTTGCCTATACGGGTTAAGTCGGGCCGCGTTGGTTAAGCGCGCGATGTCATCTCGGAGTGCGTTCTCGTGCTAACGTTTGAAGACGCTGGAAAACCTAGGTCCTGTCTGGTTTCTCCGATAGTAAATCTCCATTCGAAATCGGAGTAGTCATTGGTACCCTGCCTGCTTCTAACGAAGTGCCGTTTAGCTATCGCATGAATCCGTTTTAGTAGCCCCACTAATAACCCCATTTGTACCCTTCTAGCTAGAAAAAGCTCCGCTTGTAGATTCTATCGCTCAGGGTATCGTACGAAACGGAGCTCCGAAGGGTCACGTAGGACCTTGGGTGGGAACGTTGTAGGGCTCCTTTTGTGGCTTTACGGTTATTGCGTTGAGTAGACCGAGACCAGGGAATGCAATGTAGAACATGGAGAAGAGGAATATAAAACAGTCTTGAGCTACCACCTAACATCTATCATCACACTCAGTTCCAATCTACAGTCTCTTCTTCACTACTTACTACGTTCACAGTCACTCTTTCTGCCTAGCTTCTGGTTAAGCGTTCAAACTTGCTTTTTACCAAACAACTACCAAATCAACCAACCAAATCTTCCAAAATGCAGTTCTTCGCTATCCTCGCTATCGCCTTCGCCGCCACCGGTGTCTCCGCCTGCAAGGACGACAACATCTTCTGCGCTAAAGGCATGGGTGCCTGCCTCGAGCCCGGCTCCAACTGCGCCAAACGCTCTGTCGATACCACTTTCGGCGGCTTCGCCAACGTTGCTCGCACTGTCGCCGGTGCATCCAAGCCCGCTGAGGTCAAAGTCGACGTTGATTAAATGATCATCCAAGTAAGAAACTTTGGCTAATTGTGCGTAAACATTTGCTGACTACGGTGCAGTTTGAGTCGAATCACTATTATGCATGAGCCTTAAGTAGTTTGGGAATTATTAGCGTGGCGTTTTCGAGATTTAGAGGACTAGATATGATTTGCGGTTGGATATAGTTGTTATCGATATACATTTTTCAACACAGCCGATTGAGTTCATGTTTGCTTCTTGTAGTGATTTTAAAATCGAGCTCGCGTCGACTACTATCGTGCGAAACATGACAAAGCGTTAACTTTCGCAAATTCATGCACCATGTTCCCGTCTGAGAACAAAAAAGAATCAGATCAAACAATTATCTCAACGTACTGTTCGCATGTAGTTCCTCGTCTCTGCTCCAAGACCGTGTCAGAAGATGGTGAAAGAATTGCGTCCGGTTCCCTTGGATGGAGACCAAGGAAATACTTCGCCATCCAAAAATCTAAACAATCGATACTCTTGATCTCTTGCGTTGGCTAATTTTGATGTAGCATCCCGAGATTGCTCCCGGAAGATCATCAAGCGGGTGATTGTCTAGCTATGAAGATAATCTAGAATCAATCTAGATAACTAGAACTTCCACAAAGCTTGCGATGAAGTGCAGGATTTCCGGAGCGAGTTGTTGAAGCGGAATGTTTATGAACTGTACAAGGCAGAAAGGGGCCCGGTGCGGTCCAAAGTCCAAAGTCCAAGCGAATCCTTCGTGGTTCTCGATTTTGAGAGAAAAGTAAGAAACAAATTTGACCGAAAGACAAGCAGTTGCTCCGGTTGCGCCCAACTCCAAAACATCATACCAGGCTCTGGAAGGAAGAAGACGACCGCGGCAAGCTTGAGGATCTCCCTACACAATTATCTAACAGCCTTCCACACGGGCAGATGTCGAGGAAATACCAAACATTGAGAAAAGAAGCCGCAAGGTGTATCGCTTGTGCTTGAGCCTTTGAGCCGATCTGCACACATCCATTGTCCAGGCATACTTTTAGCACATGCTCTCCAAAGGCTTTTTCGAGAAATTTCTGCGTCCAAATCGCATACTGGCCGTGGAAGCATATACCGAACCAGTCTAGGATTGCATACGTTCGCCATATCCGTGTCTTATCAGAGAAGGTACTGCGCCCATGGATAAGCCGGTCGATACGATGGTATACAGCGCCTGCAAAGAATGGATTGAGCGACCAAAATAGCACAGTCCATGGACCGTGCGGATCGTATAAGGAAAAGGTCTGCCAGGCAGCTACTGAGGCGAGCGAAATGAGGCTGTAAAGGATACGCCGCGACCATGTGAGTCTCGGAAATCTGCGAAGCATATTGGTGGTGTGGGTGATCTGATGAAGGTGAATGTGCGGACGATTGAAGGGCAACAAGTGAACTAAAAGAGTAGATGGATTATTTTGTTGAGACTACCGCCGGATGTTGAGTTGCTGCGGTGGGTCGCCATGCACACAACAACCATAGGGAATCGAATAGTTCCCAGAGGCACTAGCCGGGCTATAAAGTTCAATAGACGCTGAATCCTCGCTGGTAACGATTTCTATAGGTAAGTCGCTACACGCAACGACTAGAACGGCTCGGAAGTAGAGACAATGACGGATGCTGAGACAGTACAGTGGCCTGGATGATCATCTGAACAATCCTGATCGAAAATTGATGTCGCAGTGTCGAGGCCGATGCTAGATCTTGGCAATTTCTGTGATCAAATGACTGCTCTGATGATTCAGCAAGCACCCGTCACCGCACAACCTTCGTCTAGCGCCAAACGTAACGAAAGAGGCAATGCGGCCACCTATTCGTCTTCCCATATTTGGAAGGCGCAGCGGCAGGGGTGTCATTTGCATCTTCGAACGAAATGTTTCCTTGCACCTCATCAGACTATAGGACGAGTGGAGTTGTCGATAGCCTCGTCAGTGCAGAGGGGCAGAACAATGAAGTTGTCGATAACAATAACTCATGTGCACTTGAAGAGCTGGAAGGTCACAAGATACCAGAAGCACCTGGCTCCGATGCCGTCGAGCTGTGACACCGGCCTAGCTGCAAAAGGGAAAATTCGGTCGACTCTTAATTTTGAGAATGCCTCTGTCCTCGCTTCTTCGAAGATCGAATTTTGCCTCATCCCATCTTTTGGCGACATTGGTAAGCTCGTTTGGGAGCATGGTTGGATCAAAAACGCGACAACTTGCTCAAAGCGGGTTCCAGCCACGTCAGGCTGCCGATTATTGTTACGCGTCTTTGTAAGGAAGGCCTCGGGTGATGGCAACATCTTCCACGGAGACATCCATGATAGAGCCGCGTGCGGAGCTTCTGGCAACGACATATGGTGTGAAGCGGTGACTATAGAGTGGTTAGCAAGTGCCTATGAAAGGATGCAGACGATAACCCACTATCAGCGAAGCGAGCTAACACGATGATGCGGGCGAGAAGCGAAACCAGTGTATTAAGTCGGATATGGAGCCCACCTCCATCCCCCAACACCTGGATTGGTGAAAGCTTTTGGCCTAGTGCCAGTTAGACCGAGATGTCGCTCAACTGCATGAGAACCTAGAAGCGTTAGTTGACGGATTCACTTTATATTATTATACATGGGTACCTTCTCAATATACTGAACAGCAACGATGTTACCATCTTCTTTAACCTCCTCTTCTCCAAAATCCTCGCACCCTAAGTCAAGACAGGTAAGGCATGACTCGACAATCCTAGCATACTTGGTGCCCATCTTCGCTGGGAGCTCTTGTTTGGCCAGCGAGAGAAAACATGCTTTAGCATGTTCTGGGTCATCGACGCTGTTGGAGCTTCCGACGTAGAAATTGTGCTTTTGCGGCCTTGTTGGGCATTCATTCGACTTGTAATCTACGAAAGAGCTCCAAAGTCCGATCTCTAACAGGCAAACTCCGAGGCTGTAGATATCATGCTGCATGAAGTAACGGTATTGGATCTTTGGCCCTTGGCGTTGAGGATGGCGGTAGAGATTCTTCGCCCAGTCGATATCTCCTCTCAATCGCGTATCGTCGTCGTTCCGACGAATGCTTTCAAACCCTAGAAGAAACGCCGACCCCAAGGTCATCTCAGCATCTTGGAACAAGATGATGTTTTCAGGCCGGATGCTTTTATGAACCATATCAAAGGCATGGATGGAAAAGACAGCTCGCGCTAGCTGAGTAGCTAATCGAAATCTGTCTGAAAGAGAATGAGTTGAATCGTTTGCTAGAATCTTTGCGCGGAGTGTCTCCGGTTTGGACATATTTTCGGGCATCCGGAATATGATGCTGAAGGTATTATAGTGCTCATGCTGAACGGCTCCGAGACATTTCAGTAGGCCAAACGTCAATGGATCGGCTTTTCTGAGCTTTACGGCAAGCTCGCGAACTGTATCTTTTGAGAGTTCGAGCGTCGCGTCCAAGATGCGCCACTTATTGTCGATCAGCACTGACTTCACAGAACTAAAATCGATTTTGGCGGTCTTGGCAGACTCTAGCTGTTTCGGTGGTAGGAAAACATGGATAGAGCCGATGTTCCTCAATGGATTACGCACCGCAATCGTCGCTGCTATCATCTTGTCTGCTTGGATCTGGGTGTTGTCTGCCACTCGATCTAGCGCCTTTTCGAAGTGGTGAGTCGGCACTTTCATCGTTGCAAACCATAGAGGATCAATGGAAAGGCGTTGCCACGATTCAACGTCGTTGATAGCCTTGTCCAGGCTGCTCTTTTGAATCACATAGTTTGCTCGTTGCCGTTTCAGAAGCGATCTTCGACGCAGAGGGTTGAGGTCGACCTGTGAAGACCGCCCTTCGACAAGGCTTTTGAGCTTAGTGTCTGCATAATTAATCTTTAGTATGAGAATCTCTAACACGTCTTTCTGCACCATCTGGCGTTGTTCATCGAGCTGGTCTGTAATGGAACGAAATATTTCGAGCTGTGTTTCTAGTAGTAAGCAGTTGCTTAGCAGACGTAAGCTCCGTTCGCGTATCTCTTCCTCGGCATGTCTGAAAGCAGAACAGGTCTCAGCCACAGCCTTGCAAGCTCTGTAAATGTTTTAGCTTTACAGTACTAAGACTCGGGAAGCACGGATGGCAAGAGGCACATAGTAAGGCGAACAACTACATTAGCTGACATGTTCAACGGACCAGAGACTTACTTTATTGCAACATCGACTACAGCGACGGCACCTACAATGCTGAACCCTAGCTCAGCCATTGTAGTAGCTGAGGTTTCATCAGGCTGAAGGAAATTCTGTAAATAGAGTGGCGCCAAGGGGATCGCCAACGCAACCAATTAACAGCACCATTCAGCGCCCCCAGCGCAGCCCCCTTATCTACTGCCTAAGATAGCTCAGCCTACAGCCTGTCAAGATGGCTCGCTTCCCTTCGTCACCTTTCATCCTTAGCCGGACTTCCCTGTTCGATATTGAGCCGAGGCGCTTGATCAGAACTCAACTGATTAACAAACCCCGAATACCTCTGACGCAGTTCGCTCCTAGGCTGAAGTGGGCTAAAGTTATCGTTTAATCAATGTCTCGACTACCTGATCTTGTACAGGACTCAAAACTTCGCACCGTGTTCCGCGATTCTATAACGATCCACTCGCACCCCGAGATCGACGAGACTGGCAGACGGTTCTCCCAAGAAGAACACTGGAGGTGGGAAGGGCGTCTTGGGCAGGGAGGGTTTGGACAAGTTAGGCTGCAGAGATGCGTTGCAGGAGGCGCAAAGCCGAATTTGGTTCGGGCCGTAAAAGCTATGGACAAGGAATCCTTAGATTACAATCGGGAGCTAGAAGCAATCGCAAAGTTCTCAAACCATCGAGTGAGCTAAAGACGCAGTAGCGGAAAGGAATTCCAGACTAACTGATGCGACAGTACAAACGATGGTTCGTGAAATCTTTTGGTTGGTTCGAAAACTCTACCACAATCTTCATCACTATGGAGTACTGCCGCCATGGAGATATTCATCACTATCTTCAGAAGAAGCGCTTTCTACCACCCGGTGAAGTGCAACAGTTGGCATATCAAATAGTAGAAGGTCTTGATCAGATGCACCAAAACGATTTTGCGCATAGAGACCTCAAGCCTGGGGTAAATCTACCTCGATCACCACTAGTCAATAACTGACGATGATAGAACATCTTCATCAAATCAAAACCGCCAGAGAAGTGGTGGATAGTTCTTGCCGACTTCGGCATTAGCAAGAGGGCAGACGAAAGAAACGGACCTTCCACAGCGATTAAAGGCACCGCCACGTTCATGGCACCGGAATTGCTTGGTTATCTAAGTCATATTAGACCCAGGTCAATCTCCGACTTCAAAGCAGCTGACATGTGGGCCTTGGGGGAGGTTTTATTCCAGATGCTAGTCGGCGAGGCTACCTTTCAGAACCCTGTGGATACAATCGAATACTGTACTGGGCAGCGAGGATTCCCGTCCCATGGGCTCCCAATATCTACTACAGACGACTGCTATGAGTTTGTCACGCGTCTCATGATGGTATTGCCACAAGATCGAATGACTACGACCCAGTGCATTCGGCACCGCTGGATGGAGTCGATAGTAGAGGACGAACTCTTGATAGGGGATTTCGAGCATAACAACCCACTCGCACAAGAGATATCCCAGAAGGAGCTCACTTCGGCTTCAGCTCAATGGTCAAGCCTGTCAAATCCCGAACATGACGCCTTAAAGATAACAGCACATCAGAGACCAGACACGGCCGTTCAGGTGCACGCGTCTACTGCAAGACCAACTCAACCCAAGTGGATTTCCAGTGGTACACCGATTCAGCATAGCTCACATTCTAATGGAGAATGGTTGGATTTGGCTAAAATGAGAGTGGAGCGGGTGATTGAGGGCAATTCTTTCATGGTCCGATGCGTCGCCATATCTCCAGATGGCATGCGGCTGGCAATTTGCTACCATCATGTACAAAAGATCACCTTGTGTGACACCATGTCCGGAGAGATAGTGAGGATGCTCAAAGACCATTCACTTCCGGTCATCCAGGTCGTCTTTTCACCGGACAGCAAGCAGCTGGTATCCTGCGACTCTGATAAAACGCCGCGAATCTGGGACGCTGGCTCAGGAAATCTAGTAAGGAAGCTGAACGCCCGTTCAGGTGGTGTCAGCGAGGTTGTCTTTTCACCAGACGGCAGACGGTTGGCGTTGCGTTGCCCTAGAAAGGTAAGGCTCGTGGACACTAGGTCCGGAGAGCTAGTGCAGACGCTCAAGGGTCATCAAGATACGATTGACTGCATCGCCTTCTCACCAGACAGCAAGTTGCTAACGTCAGTCTCCCCTAAAACAACACGGCTCTGGGACGCCGAATCCGGAGGGCTGATAAACATACTCGAGGGCCAACAGGATGTTGTTAACTGCATCGCTTTCTCACCGGACGGGGAGCTACTGGCGTTGGCTTCTAAATACATTGAAAGAGTGCGGCTTTGGAACATTGAGTTTGGAAAGCTTATGAAGACACTTGAGAGGCCTTTATCTGCGGACCAGGTCGCGTTCTTACCAAACGGCACGCAGCTAGCATTCATGTTTGGCACCAGGTGCAAAATCTGGGACGCTAGGTCTGAAGAGGTGGTGAAGACGTTTGAAAGCCCAAGCTGTGTTGTTTTCAATGTTCTCTTCTCGGGGGACGGGAAGTTGCTGCCGTCGGGCGGCTACGAGCTGGTGCAGCACTGGGACCCTAGATTTGAAGAGGTGATGCTAGCACTTGAGGCCAATCTAATAGGCGCCAAATGCGTTGCTTCCTCGCCTGAAAGAAAAGTGCTGGCTGCTGGTTACATAGACGGGACGGTGAAGCTCTGGCGTGCCAAGTGTTGACCCTCCTCTCGGTCCTCCTCATCCAAGTGTTTTCTTTCTATGTGCTTTCAATCTATGCTTGAGATGTAACATAGCGTTCCACAAGCTGTAGCTGTAGTACATGCAGTTCTCTTGGTATTGCCTAGCTATCAGTGTAGTCTGAGCCACATGTGCATCTTTTATCGAGCACTGGGACGCATTTGCCAAGTACTGATCATGAGTGCCCGTAAAATTAAACATACCTACTCAAAGATAAGGCAAGCAATATCGTACGAAGAGAATAGAGAGAAACAAAGTAAAAAGAATGTATTATAGCATATATTCTCTAATCGTTATTGACGGCAGTATTGATCTGCCGGTAACCTTCTCAAACATAGCTAAGCGAACGGTCAATAGCTTACATGAATACGTTTAAACCCCCATGATGTTACAAACGAGAGGCAATTAGTTACACTCTTATCGTCACACAGATCAAAACCCACAACACCACCTTTACCAGCCACTCCCCAATTTGGACACAATCGCGTCCCAAGGGTACTCCTATCATACATTAGAGTGCATTCTTCGAACATGTGCCACTAACTTATCCTTCCTGTGGAAAGCTTCGCCCCCTCCGCCCACGCTGCACTGGCAAGTCGGAACATGGCACCAGAAGTTCGGTTTGTTGGTAGCATGGCGAGTCGTGTGATGACGTTGTAGCTCGGCCTGGCGAGCGAAGGTCTGGCCTGCGCATCCTTCATCGTCACATACAATCTTGCCATTGCTGAGTACGGAGCCGATTCTCGTAACAGCATCTTCAGCCTTGACCGTTGCGATTGGGGTGTTAGAATGTTGGCTTTGTGCTTGTTCTGTAGATACTGCGTTTGCCGAATAGCGATGGTTCGAGAGATGCGAGGTATATGGGTGGATGTTGGTATTGAGGGACGAGTTATGCGTTGTGACAGGGTCAGGATGGAAGGGTATGGGCGTCGAGTATGTTGAGGGAAGTTGGCTGTATGATTAGTTAGCTAGGGAATGGTATCGTGATCACCAGTGATTCTTACTTGAACGTACACTCATTCGCGGGCGAATAGAGCGTACTCATGGAGTTGCTCATCTCATGTTCATTGTATGGAGATGGAGACAGGTAGGGAGTGACTGGATACATATCTTGGTTCTTGGTTGCCGGCCACAGTTGGTCATCGAGGAAAATGCCAGATCCAGGGTATTGATCATGCTTTGGCAATGCATCTTGCCCTACTATTCCACCTAAATAAGCACCGTCGGAACGTCCCCATTGATGTGCTGTGAACCCATCAGTCATATAGCAACCACACTAAGATGGGAGCAAATGGACTACCTTGGATATTCCCATCAAACCGCCAGGGTTGTCTGTTAGGTGGTCTGGGTTGGCCAGGATCTATGTATCTCATAGCTAGACAACAGAAGTCAATGTCATTTCAAGACGAAACATCGGTCGAGATATTTAGAACTTACTTTCGATGTCGCTGCTCGGTCCTAGTTTATAATTGCCTTGATCCGACGGAACAACGTAGTGTTTACTAAGGTAAGGTGGGCGGGAACGATCCATGCTTCACCGCTTCGGGCAATAAGATGAAGAAGAGGTAGAGTGATAATCGTCGTATGTGGATGAAGATCGTCTCTCTTGCTAGATTTCAGCATATATGTACAGTCGAGCTTGATGGAAAGGAGGAAATGCAGAACCTTATACATGGCCGAGGGACTCTTATGGATCGTGTAACCTGTGAAGCATCGTGCCCCGACACCTGAGCATACGCAGGCGGAGTGTTCATGCCCCGTTGTGCAAGAGACACATTGGTAGGCGATCAAGAACGACATGGTCAACACGATTGTAAGAGTTTCATCGTGAACTGCGATTGTTCCATCGTGATTTGCTGCGTTGCCAAAGTCCAATGCACGGCGGATAGTAGTATTGCTCGCCAGCCAATCAGCGCGCTTGCGTGCTGCTCGCTTCCGTGAAATTGTACTTTTGCAAGGGTGGACGGGGCAAAGGCGCTCGTATCCACCAGCGCCAAGCTCCGGTGGAGAATGGGAGTTTTGAGCTGAACCCAATCACCATCATCCAGCGCATACTCATGGGGATGGTTCGCGTCACGTGCGACGCCTTCTTGCACAGTTGACGCCTCACTGCTGACGGCAACATGGAGCATAAAATGCCCCTCAGTTCCACCCTCGCCCCGGGAGGCACTTTTTGCTTTGCAAGCCTTCTGACATTCGGCGAACCGCTACTTCTGTGTTTTCGTGCGGCTGAAGATGACCTTCCCCACGCGCAACTTGCCTGACTTGGCGTCAGCCTACCTGCCTCTGTTCGAACTCCCACACACTGGACACCAGAATACTGTGGCCCAGCAACTATATGCACCGTACGGTGTCGACCAGACCACTGAATTTGCCCTGCAGGTACAGCTTTCTGGCGGACACGCCGCGACTAGGCAGTACCATAACCTAAACGCCTTCAGCCTCCCTGCACTGCACCCTAGCTATACGCAGCACGATTTAGAGCTTGCTAGTCACGGCCAGTCTATGGCAGTAGCACTTGCAGCGCCTGGGTCGCCCATAGTTCCGCCGGCTCGGCCACGAAAGCGCAAGGCTGCGACTCTTCGCGCCGACGACTGGGAGCCGTACAAAAAGCGCATCCTCGACCTGCATGTCGAGCAGAAACTACCCTTGCCAAAAGTGAGGCAGATGATCGAGGATGAGTATGGTTTCAAAGCTGAGTACGTTTCCTCCGTTCGAGCAAGATAAAGCGAGAGCCCCCAGCGTGCTCCTGACAGACGCGTACGCAGGCCACGGCAGTACCGACTACGTATCAGCCAGTGGGGAAAAGACAAGAACGTTAAACCGCACGAGATGGAAGCCATCGTGCGAAAGCGACAGAAGAGGAAGCTTGTCGAGCCTGAAAAGGGTCAGCTCGTGTTCGAGGTGCGAGACAACCAGGTAGATCCGCAGAAGATTGAGCGGTGGATGAAGCGGCACAACGTACCGGATAGCATTCTATATGCGCCTAGTCTAGCAGCATGTAAGCTAGCATGAGACGGATATTGGGTTTCGTTGCTAATTCAGCAAAGCCACGCCTTCCGCTGTAGGATGCCATACCATCTCGGAGCCAGGCTCGCCCGCAATAATGTCTGCATGCTCGCCGGCGGCTTCGGTGTTGTCGCCTAGAGTTACACAAATGGAAGCGCAGAACTCGCAGATGTCGTCTCCCGCATTGTCAATCTCGAGCATCGTACGGCCTCGGTCTTTTCCGACCTTCCAATTCAGCTCGTTCTTTTTCTCGAGCATCTATAAGGGCCAGATGAGTGTTGACGCGCAAACTCGATACAAAGCGGATGAGGAACAGCGACTGCGGGATCAGATTCTCGGAGTGGAAATCTTGCTAGGAAGCATTCCTTTGGACATATCAGACGAGTTGTACGAACTCGGAGAAGTGCTTCTCAAACAAGGGCGATACAGCGCTGCCGAACATGTGGCCCGTAGGCTGGTTGAGAGTCATGGAAACCGGATTTCCAATGGCAACGACGATGTGAAGATGCTTGCTTGCTTGCACCTTCTCGGTCAAGTGCTGATGTTTCAAGGGATGTATGTCCAGGCCGAGAGACTGTTCCGACGAGCATTACAAGGCAATAGGAAAGTGCTTGGGTATGAGCATCTAAACACAATCATCAGTGTTGCCAGCCTTGGATGGGTTTTGTACAGGCTGGAAAAGTATGAAAAGGCAGAGGCGATGCAACGACAAGCGTTAAAGGTAGCAGAGAAGGTACTTGGGCCGGAACATCCACAAACGCTCACCAGCACCAATGACCTTGGGTCAGTGTTACGGAAAATGGGGAAATGTGAAGAGGCAGGGGTGATACTTAGCAAGACGCTGGCGCTAAGTAAGAAGGTGCTTGGGCCTAAGCACCCAGGCACGCTAACAACTATGAACGACTTAGCATGTGCACTAGACAACCAAGGCAACTACCAGGAGGCAGAAGCAATATACAGAGAGACGCTGGCGCTACGCAAGAAGGTGCTTGGGCCTGAGCACCCATACACGCTGACAAGTATGAGCAACTTAGCATATATGCTAGGGAATCAAGGTGAATATGCAGAGGCGGAAGAGATATACAGAGAGACGCTGGCGCTACGCAAGAAGGTGCTTAGGCCTGAGCACCTAGACACGCTGAGGACTATGAGGAAATTAGCGATTGTACTGGGAAGCCAAGATCAATATGAAGAGGCAGAAGAGGTCTACAGAGAGACGTTAGCGCTACAGTAGAAGGTTCTTGGGTCTGAGCACCCGGATACGCAGAAAACCGAAGATTATCTGGCACATGTACTTAGACAGCGAACGTGAGCAGAAGAAATACATTATAGGGTATGATCATTGTTCAAAAGAGTGATTCGCTCGCTGGGGTTTATTTCATAGCAACCAGCTAAATGCATTATACTTGCATACGCGGTTGCACAGCTAGATTTAGGTAGAAGTCTTACTATGGTTTTTTATGTTGATATTCTCGCCCTTATAGTGAGATTTTTGGAGAGCACGGCATAGTGTAGTCCTACAGTAGTATACTAACCTCTAGGGTAATCCCACAAAATCTTCAATCTACCAACATAACCCACTTCATCTTCCTTATGAATCGATACGGGTAGCTCATATTTTGACTAGTCCATAAGAAATTACGATTGAATGTACCATGAGACACATTGCTTTGCACGATAAAGATGGATAACGTGGGGTGATTGTGGTGTGTTAAGGCGGATGAAGGTGCATCTACTCTCGAAGACCATTTAGTTGTTGAAGAGGGGGAGCAAAATTACCGACTTCTCTACTCTATAATAATCTTACAGCTTACTGCATAATATATTGATCCTAGAGATTGTGCGTATAGGTTTTCGTTAACCATGTTCTGTTGATCGTCCATAATTATAGCCAAGAAAATTCTCAGTGAGCGTGCTGCATCTACCTCGGATCCTTTATCTAAGCTCCAAGTCTGCCAAACGTTATGCTCTCGTATACAAATGCTTCCAGTTGGTCAAAGCCATCTTGACGATATTCACGACAAAAGATCAACTATAAGACAACTTGTGGTAGGCATGCGTCCGACAGGTTCGTACTTGTAAAAGCGGGTAAGATTCTGTTCAACGACGTGGGCGTTTTCCATTACAGGTTCTGAGTGGACATGAATACAAGGATTGGAAGTTGGATGTCATAGCTGCTGTGTCAGCCTCGTTAGCGGGTTGTTGATACGAGCGGGGCTCAGCTCTCTGTCCTCTACCTCAATTAACACACTTCCATCGTGCACGCAACAGGTCAATTTCGAGGTATTCTTCTGCTTATATCACTTGGGATACACCCCAGCCCGGTTTTTGCCATCTGTGGTGAAGAATCTGCACGTCTCAGTTTTCAGCCTTGTCCTTTTGGGGCCGGATTTAGGCAACCACGATGGAGCCTAGAGAAGAGGTGCGAAGGTTCAAGAATGACTTAAACACACGAATTCAGGATGCGACAAACAACGCCTGTGTGGACGAAGCAAGGCTGGCGGAGGATGACGCAATGAGCTATTTGGAGCATTATCGTGAAGCTGGCGGAAGCGTGCGCGACATACTATCCGACATTAAACAGGACATGGGAAGCTACTAGAATCTGCATAGTTGGGACGATCGAATGATCAATACACCCCATTCATTAGTTAGAACATCATGTGATGAATACATGAACAAGGATCGTGGTCCTCTGGACTCTTTACTTGCTTTTGGACACGCTACGGAAGTTGTCGCGTATAACAGCGAGAACATGGAGTTCTCGACGTCTACAAGCTCTTCTGCAACTATGGAAGAGAAACTATTTTTCACTCACGTAAGTCAATCGAACTCCTCGGAACATGAAATTGATCAAGATACTAGAAATCTAGCCTCGACAAACAAGCATTGTCAAGCATACGAGAATCACAAACAGGATTGAGGGGAAGAATTGTGTAGGTAATCCTTGGTTATGCTATTATGATGTTCTCCTGATTATCATGTGACAGCTACCTGGATGAATCTAGACCCCACCTTCAACGTGCTGCACTTCTACTGCTGCATGCGTTCTGCATCCGGCTGTATATGGAGGATTATGGCTTCATACTAACCTTCATTAATCGTCACTTAAAGCTGCGAAACACTATAAAAGTACGACGTCGGTGGCAGGAGGCATCAGGACCTGAGATCAATTCGGTGTGTTGCTCGCCCTCCTCGTGAAACAATAAATGCGCGTTCACGCAGTCCCTGACCTTGGTCAATAGCAACGACAAAGATCTTTGAAACGAGTGTCGATCTCATGCCACATTGCTTATTTGACGATAGAGCATGGTAGAACCGATCCCGTAAAAGACGTATTCGATAGGCGGCATGTTTCGTTATCCGACTTGTCCGGCACATCCACGGAGTCTTTGAACTTACATCTTCAACGGTCTTCGTCGCCGACTCTGATGACTGTTGTTATTCCAGAAGAAAATATTAATCGCACGGAAGAAGTTGGCCTCTTGCGCGACCCCCAAGGTCTATGGAACGTTTTGGTTATCAATAGCCCCGCTCGATTTGCTTGTCAACAGGAACCTCGTACACATCTTACACCTGTTGCGCAGTACATTCGTGGTGTCACAAGTTCCCTTGTAATGCAGAGATATAGCGCCGAAAGAATACTGGATGCCCTTCGACACCGACTTCAGACTTTCACAGCGGCTGACAACTTCGACGGGCATTTTGCGAAGTCTGATCTTCTGCATAGCACGATACAGCATAGCGAAGAGTTGTGCAGCTCACTCGTTGCTACTGTGAAGTTTGCTCGTGGTAATCTCAACGAACAAGTGTCGAAGCTCTCTAAAGAAGCCCATGAAAGCGAGAAATTGGGGTTGAGTCGATGGGTGTACAAGCTCAGGGATGAAATCAATCGAAACGAAGACATACAAGGACAGCTCCGAACTCTTGTCGCTCAGATGAGAGAAAACGTAGGAAACACCACAAGATATATATGTAGAATCGGATCAAGGCTAACCATGTGTTCCAGCGCAATGCAGTACGCTCACTATCCGCTAGAATGTTGGTGAGAAGGTAACTAATTCACATTAGCTACATAGTCTCACTGCAGTTCTTCAGACCCGAGAAGCCTTGAGTCAAGGCAATCGGCTCAAGGCTTTGGCATATTTGGCAACCTTATATCTACCTTTGACAGCTTCCGCAGTGTGTACCCATAACCTCCATGTATGCTGTGCACATTGGACTAATAGCATGTGCAGTCGATTTACAGCATGAGTGTTCTACCACCCACCACTACTTTCTACTCCTTCTTCATCGTCCTTATGAAATTGATGTTCGTGACAGTCTTGCTGGGTGTAGTTGCCTCCACACCTAGGATTACACGACCAAACATCGGCTTGATAATCAATGGTCCCACAAAATATTTCAAAAGGTTGACGAGACTGCTCGATCCATCATATGACATCTTTCATATCTACGACATTCCCGAAGACAGTCTTTTGAAGAGGCTACATTTGACTTTCAGAATACCTGCAATGTTTGCTATCCATAAAGTTCTCCTACCTGCTGTTCTCCTACCAAGAAGGTTCTGGATGATGTGGAGAATGAGAAAAAGTCCATACTGGACCATGACTTGGGATCCTGCTTTATTTCTGATAGATCTAGTCAGACTGTTGCTCTGGCCTGTAGCTGTCGGCTGTAGTCTCTGTCTGTTCGTATACATTGTCATATTTGATCTTTTCATTTGGATTGTTTCGAGGCCATGGAATGTCTGGCAATTTCTGCGGACTTTGGATTCTGATCTAATGCGATGAAGGACACGCTTAGGAAACCCCATTTAGAAGGGAAACAGGTTGTATGACCCAAGGTATTTCGTTATACGAACGATTTGTTTGACAGGTTATCAAAACCTGTCATAGATTACTTATGATCAAATTGAAATGTCTACCAAACTGGTTTGTTAAGCACTGGTGCCACTAGGAACTATCGGAGATGGCAACGTAGTGCACGGTCCTACAAGGAAGAAGCGATTTATAATTCGAGCTTTCGAGAACGGCGGGTATCTGATATAAGCGTTCCATGGCATCATGCATCACATACAATCAAAGATAGCTTTGACGCAATAGTGGGCATGGAAGGGGCTTAGCAGAGGTTATTCGGAGGTTGTACGGGTCAGAATAGAAAGCATTCATAGAGAGAGGCTAGGGCTATAAAGGATGGTGTCGTGGGTCACTATTAGTAAGATTTTGTGGAAGTTAGATTGAAAGAGAGCGTCGTAGTCTAGCAAGAGTACGGGGGATATTCATTTAGTGAAATCAGCCAAGAGCGCTATAGAGATATGGAGCCATTGTAGGGCACGGTGATCCTTTGGATGTTATAAAATCTGTGTAAGGATCCAATGGCAAGAAAGGGTTTATGTATAGAATGGTTAGATGTATTTGGTAAACTGTAGGTCATCTATCTAATAGTAAGTCACGCAATATCGACAAACCATACAACACCAGATAACGTACTTGATACCGATTCTTGGCAGCTCGTGCCACGCGTC
>JACVRA010000571.1:0-62142 GCA_019828545.1 Paracamarosporium sp. OC-R06-R3 | reverse complement strand
GACGTGCATTGACTGCCAAGACACGGTAACGCGTCGCCGCGATCTCACGTGGAGATAAGAACATGATAAGGTGTGTATCCCTACAAAACAGCAAAGCTCCTCAGTAGATCTATCCACACGAATCCTTCAGGCTTATTCAGTGACGCTGCTCAAGTAGTAAATTTATCTCAACGGAGGGCGTAGAATTATTCAACATAAAGATACCATTTTTATCCCTGACAAGCCCTAGACACTCGATACAATGCTTCGCATCGAGGATAAAGTAACCGCTTCGCCGATAAGCTTTCCATGCTCTCCCTGTATCAAGGCATACCCACAAAAATAAAATTTCTGGTATATCCAGAGTCTCATGGATCATGAAAGAGTGGTAAGGGAAGAAATATACGCATCCACCAGGTCTAGGCAGCGATCCTAAGTAATCGGGACGCAGGAAAACCACTACGGATTTTCCACCTATAATTAGTGTACAGGGTCCGTCTGTTGATTGTGCGGAGGATACGCAAATAGCACGGTTGAGGCACACTATGACTTTGAGATAACCGTCAACAACATGTCCCCTCGGATCGTTACAGTGTGTTTGCACCGCTGCATCGACCACGTGTAGAAGGTACTGTGAGTTCGGTGTCGGAAGCTCTAGACGCAAGGGTCCATCTGTCGAGATCTAAGACCAAGATGGTGCTCGGTAAGGTAGTGTGATGTCTCTTGTTTGTGGCTTGATAACCCGCTAATCTAGACCTTCGACTAGCCATGAGCGCCAGAGTCCCGCAAGATAAGTGTCGCCAGTTGCTTTATAGAAGAGCTTTGCGATTCCAGAAAATGCAATGACTCGATCGGAAACTTTGGTGAACGAGCACTGGATGTAATTCTTCACAAGATCCCGCCATACAACGTAGACGTTGGCGGGCATGAGACGTTCGGAAGCCTCGCTGTCCACGTCATTGTCGGAGCTTTGTGATTTTTCTTCAGCGGCTATATCATGTTGATCGAAAAGGTCCCAGAGTTTGTCTTGATTCTTCTCCGATGTGTGATGAGGGATCCCTACTGGGAATGCTTCACATCTTCCACTTTCAAGGCATCTGATTACCTTAGCCTCTCATATCGGTGACCTTCATCAGAGTCATGACAGCTCCTCCTTCCAAGCTAAGGGTAGAGCAGCTGAAGCTGCATTCACCTGCTATAATTATTTCAGTCACTAGGAATGCGGACTTAGTCCTGGATTCGACCCGGAATATACGGTAAAGATCGTTGGACAAGGCCATCTGCCCTTTGTTGATACATCTTCTTGGTTTACCAAGCATGAGCAAGACTATCCGGCTGCACGACGCTTCCTCGCGCAATACCTCCATTATACAAAACCGACGATTATACTTACATATGGAGATCCTGTGAGTGTCTGTCAATCTTGAAGAGCATAGGCAACGCTAATTCTCAATAGCAAACATTTGCAGTTGCCAAGCTTGTTAACTCCTTTACATTCAAAGCATATAGGGCTAAGCAGCGAATCCACGAAAAAGGCAGGTATGTATAAGAAATGATTGGAATTCCTAAGTTATCAATCTACAATAATGATGCCTTAGCGAACGAGATGTTGGTCATTCCTTGCTATCATCCCGGCTATTTAGGTCACACTAGAGTCATCCAAGAGAAAACGTAACGCCTATTCGTTCTTGTGTCATGCATAGCCTGGTATGAAATGGATCTAGCCATCCGGATCTTCTACAATGATCCCCCAATCAGCCGGAAAGTAGCTTCGAACGAAACCTCCCGCTCCAGAGCCAGCACAAGTGGAAAGAATGGACAGTGCAGCCGACTTCCATGAGCTTGCTTAAAGATCATCGATGGACTCAAACGAAAAGAACTCCCTAATCACCCAGTCGGCAAGGTGTTTGCTTCTGCTAAAAAGAGGTCCTGGAAGCTGTCAAGGCATTCAAGCAAAGAGCACCAGTGGGGAAAAAGCTCCGTCGCTGCCGCAACCTTTAAAGGGTATTTTACCCACAAAGCGTGACTTGTCAAGGAGAGCTCGCACTGTAGCAGCCATTAAGATTGACATCGGTCGTCGCGCAAAAAGATAGTGTTGCACTGAGGATAATCGCGGGGTGCTCCCTTTCAAGTCTCTTGTTTTTCGGCTATTTGAAACGGACTATTTTTGGCGTCCATGTGCGATCGCTAGAATACGAGCCCCCAACGTGATGCGCCTGGGGGCTGAAAACGTCTGGGCGTCCGTATGCTCCCGGACTCCGCCTGTGCATCTTACGCCACGTCTTCTAAGGCTCCGGAGGCTCATACGCAGGTACGATCGGATCTTTGCCACACCTGCGGTCCGGTATCATCTCATTGGCCCCAAGCATGGCCGATCGCCGTCTATCGTCTTCGCATTCCAGGACAACAGCTTCCGATGTCGTATCCGGTAATGAGCTTACCGGAAGTTCGTTTCTTTCTCCACAATATCATTCATATCTACGCGAATGGAGAGGTAAATGCGAAGTACGATTGCTTTGAGCCCAGCATTCCCATGCGGCTTTACTACCGTTTCGTTGCTTTCGCATTTTTGCCCACATAAGCTGCTGTCGAGGCGGTTGTAGTGGATGAAATAGCGTGATGTATACGAGTGTAAAACTAGCTTCACATTTTTGCTGTCAGCCCTCGAAATACACCCATCAAGCCTCCGCTTGAGAAGGTTATATAAACTCTTACGCCATCTCAATGCCAGATATCGTACATCACTAAAGACTTGCCTTACTACAGTCACTCCTTCTACTGATCATCATGCGCGCCTCTCTATTCGCCTCTCTCCTAGCCGCCGTAGCAACGGTCACTGCCGCGTCTCACAAGAATGGGCCTTGCACAGGCAAGAACGGTGTTCAGGGTGTCTGTATCTCGACAAAGTCCTGCTCCAGTGGCGGCGGCTCATACATCAGCAACGCATGCCCAGGGCTTCCCGACGACATCAAATGCTGCACCAAGCCTTCTTGCCAAAAGGCTGCTCAAAAGGGCGACTGCCGATTTGTGGACAAATGCGGGAGTGGGAAGACCACTCTTACCGGTCTTTGCCCAGGCCCAGACTCTTTCAAGTGTTGTGTCCCTAAAACCGGCACCACGCCGAAACCTCCTACTACACCAAAGCCGACTCTCAATTTGGGACAAAAGATTTTGAAAAAAGCGCAGGAGCAGAAGGGTGTCCCATGTAAGTTCAACTTTAGCTTTCCAGGGGTGAAGCTGACACATCTCAGATCACTGGGCTGGAGGTAATTGCAAGGGGAAGACTGGAGGCGGGTTCGATTGCTCTGGACTCGTCTCTTGGGCGGTTTGCCAAGTGACAGGTCGCGACCTGTTCAAGGAAGGCCTGCGAGTTACCCGCTCAATGTACTGCGCCTCCGAGAAAAAATTGAAGTACAAGTATGTCTTGCCTGTCCTAGTTCTATCCATGAGCAAAAGACCTATACTTATCGTCCACAGGAAAGTACCGTTCTCTAAGCGTCGTGCTGGTGATGCTGGTAAGTTCCGATTCCATGATCGTACGGGAGTTTGAAGGTTGACAGTTAATGATAGTCTTCTTTGGTGGCAAGTGTGATTGCAAGAATAACCCTGGCGGTATTCACCATGTCGGTCTCATGATGGATGGTGGCTATAACATGTTCAATGCTTTGAAGACTGGAACGAAGATCAGGAAGGACAACTTCAAGAACTGGAGCGAGAAGGCTTGCCCTTATGTTATCCGATTCCAGTAAGCGTGGGGTTTAGAACATGATTAGGTGGCTGACGTGGATTGGTGGAGAGAGTATAGCATTTACTTCTACGTTTTTTGTGTTAGTAGTTCCTTCACTAAATTTGTTAAGTTGCTTCAGGTTAGCACGATATGGAGATTTAGATGACGTGTGTTCAAATTGTAGATTTCGGACAGATTACAATTAGTCGAATCTACAGGAAAAGGCATACCCCTGAAATCATAATCGACCATCCCTTGTGAATTTCTAGAAGGCCCAGCGGGCTGAAAGATTATGTGACAAGCTACTCAGTATTCTTGTTCTCGGCCTTCTCTTTTGTGGCTCATTTGAGTTGCAGATGGAACTAACACATATCTTCACTTGTACATCGTGGTCATAGTCACTATTTGCGCGCCGTGCTCCAGTTTTTAAGGCAGACAAATATGCGATATGTTGCCCTAAATGCATTCATACTCTCTCTAATGAACTTCTTTCGTCGAGGGTATATAGTGTGTATTAATATATTGGTGCCCTTTTAAGGCTTGGGCTTTCTTCCCAGAGTGTATAGCGTACAAGTCGTAAGTTTAAGAGATTAATGTCGAGTATGAGTTTGCAGCTTAAGCCGCGTTTGCGTCTTCCTTTCTCGCTTCAACTGCTTCTGATCTGTCTCTAAGGCGCGTTCAAACGACGCAGACCCCTACGTCAACGTTGACGCTATTTCGTAGCCCTCTCCCCGCTCCCTCGGGTTGCTGCTGGAATGGTTTAGATAGTGGGAACCAGAAAATGATTGACTCGAAATGAAGCCATCGACAAGGTTTCGGCGGGATATTAAGTAGAAAATTTCGTGCACAGGATGAGTGCTGTCGGGATCACCTCTTAAGATCCTGTTGATCTATATAACTCTTCCGTTCTGCATCAGTAACGAAGAAACTCCTCTCCACCATGATCTGCATCGATCGTTCCTCAGAAAAGCTTTGAATAGGATTGAGGTCATTATCGCTCTTTTGGTGTTTTATCTTCAGACTCTTCTCGCTATCGCTGTCTCCGTCCTTCTTGCTCGGCGAAATAAGTCGAGAGCCTCTTTTGATCTTTTGTATTTGTGCCGCATACCAGTTCGGTGACTTTGGAAGCTCTTTTCCTAAACCATCATGTATGACAAGATCAGTGCTGTTGTCTCGGACTGTTCCGGATTCGATTTCTGCAGAGATTTTATACATGTCGAGTGCCTTTCCGGGACCAGTCGAGCGTCGTTCACCGAAGGCATGCGAAGACGATCGAACCCCGTATGGAGTGAGGGGCATGGTGGATGGCTGGCTGGAGAGACCAAGTTTCGTTAAGACGAGCGTGAAGAGAGGGCGGATGGTGGCCAGGCTGCCCGCGGTGATGGCCAGACCTTGCTCGACAGTAGACCAAATTGCGATATCCGTTGTTTCCCACAAGAAATCCTTTGATCGAAATTTTTGCATGTAGGGGACACGGGCAACTACAGCAGCGCTTGCACTAACGGCTTCTTAGCAAAGGAGCGCATCTTAGAAGGTACACAGTGACACTTACATGCAACCCATAGCCAGAAGAGGAATCAAAGCGATCTTGGTCCTACGTTTGAGCTGTAGCGTCATGACCAGGAATGCTGGCAGAATCGCAAAGGTAAAATCGGATATAATGCTGAATACGCTGTACAGGTAGCCCAACGCAATGATAATATCGATGTTGACGCATGTTCCACTTTGTGACGACTCGTTCCAGAAATAGGAGATAGGATGGCACTGGAAGAGCGTAACGAAAAAGAAAGCCAGGCCTGCCACAACAGATATCATCATGGCAGCGTAGACGATATAAACGTGGATCTTCCTGACAGCAATACGGAGGAGACTGATGTAAGCGAAGGCATGAGGTCAGTCAATGTCATACTAGCTCTAGGGACGAAACTCACAAACACCCGATGGACAGCTTCGAAGTGATCATGGAGCAACAGTAGAAAAGATAGCAGAACCACCAGCAGTGCCGCGCCTTTTCGTAGTTCTCGACAAGAAGGTGCTCCCGATGTCTCCCAGTTCCATAGTGAACACCAATCATCGAAGAACTGGCGTACGCGATGAATCCGAGCTTATACGGTCAGTCATCTTTATGCACCACTTGAGATGTAGGTACATACTGTAGCAACGGCCATCAAATAGTCATCCCTGCCAAAAGCCTTTACCATCCTAATACGCACGTAACATCGCAAAGAATAGGCGATGAGTGCAGTACAAAGAAATGCAATGTCGACAGCGAGCAACTGAGGCCCTCGGTTAGGGACTGGTGAAGCCATGATACTCACTTCCAGTGTTCCTGCCCGCAGACGCTGGAGAAGGAGAAAGGGCTTTCTATGATGGGAAGGAAACGGAAGGTCGGATGAAGTCCAGTCTCTTTGGGGCTGTATTTCCGCGTACTAGCACGAGCCGACGAAACCCTGGTATGCCACATGGAAGTGGGCCCATTCGTACCCTTTCGCAGCTTTCCCCGCGGCAGGGCCAGCCCTCTGTTTCAAGCACGCGCCAACGAACGCCTGCATGTCTCCGAGAGAGATGGTAGTGGGGCGATTGCATACCGGCGTGCCTCTTTTGGTTATCTGATGGCGTACAAAGTCAATTTGCTATTCTAGATGTGTGCGTGACTCGAGTTGCATGAACCGCTGTCTCTGGTGATGCACGTGAGTTTCACACTATCTTTCCAATTGGCTTTCGCGAATTGTAAACATTTGAATGGTGAGTTTTCATTTACGTGGATGTAGCGGAGACGGCAACTGCATGCGTTTTTGAAAGAGACCCGCTGCGGATCGCCTCGTCCTATTTGAGCAAGAACTACGAACAACACACGCATAAGTCTTGGCAGGTACCAGGATATAGGATTTGGTGCTTACCTCCGACCCTCGTTCTTACTAGCCCGCAAAACACTTGACCAATTTGCTGTGAAAATTTCTTTACAACATTGCGTGGAGCCGGTCAGGTAACTCGATGCGCCAAAAGTCGAAACATCTAGCTGCACACCAGCAGTGTAGTATTGCCTCTTCTTCCCCCCCACAGCATAAGGTCGGTGCTAGGAATCTTATCACACGCTAACGCAGGCTAGGCGATCGTCCCGAAGGACGTTTGCGCTTCGACGGGCAGCGGGCAAAACAACTGTAAAGGGGACCTGCATCTCTAGCTTTGCTTCAGCCACTACTGCACCGGCACTTGCAAAGCGCATCATCCTTTCCTTACTAAAGGGGTAGATCGACGGACAGAGATCTGGTTGGGAGCAATAGAGTTTAGGCTCTGACGCATGCAGCACTTGCTTCCAGGGCCACCACTAGTCCTACGGTAGCTAGGACGACCAATTAGACTATTACAGTCGATAGCAAAGTACATTAATTCTGGTAATGATGCATGCCCGATTTAGCGCCGAGGACTTCGATGCGGAAGCCCTCCGAGTGGACAAACCGTGGTACACAGTGCAGGACTTTGGGTGGATCTATAGTTTTACAAGCGCACGGGATGACTGCAGGACAAGAACAAAAGGAAGCTAGCCTAAGAGCGATGACGTTGATGGCGACTAACACGCTTGGAAGGGTTAGGTCAGTAGTGTCACGTGACTCTACTCATTTTAAGGATAGTGATCGTGAGAGCAAGGCCTCTTAGTGCAAGTAGCTACTCTTACTAAGACAAGGTGCTCTTGAGATCACAGCAGGTTATAGTCAGTACAATAAATAGGACGGCTCGTATAAAGTCTAGAAGGGTCTCTGTACATTTCCTATTCTTTGTAGTCAACTTCTTATTCTCAAATCGAAGTTAGTCTTCTATACCAAGATCTACCAGCTTTCTTATAAGCTACGTTGTCTAGCAACCTTTCAATAGATTGGGAGCTTACACCCCTTTGCCTAACCATCGCTCAACCATTGAATACGACCGCACCGAGCAGTACTCGGTCGCGTACCTCGTCTAGTACGGATCAGGATCAGGTGAGTATTAGCCCCGTGTAACACCCAATATAGGTACGAATTATATCCTGTATAACACTACGTCCAAGATTCTGATAGTTCGGTTGATGCAGAATCATGAAGCCACTTCTTCGATGTGCACACCGTCACCGACGCTATCCAGGTCGAGCGGTAAGAAAAGGCTATTCATTGAAAGATATACTGCCCTACCTCCAAAAGAATACAAGGATCGATTGATCGAGCGCGACTAAGAGGTTTTTAGTACATATTCGTTACATGACAGAACTCTCTATTAGAGCTTGTTTAAAAAGTTTCCATCGGAAACAATCCGTGCCATTCCGCAGCCCCATTGATGAAGTCTTGTACTCTCTCCAGCTGCCACAGAGCAGCCAATGGAAACCCCCATTTAGCATGGGCGCGATTACTCTCCTCCATCGTCCACACAATCATGCGCCTGAACCGGCACGATTTCTCTGCGGTATCATATGCTTCTGTGAGCGATAGAGAGCTACCATTTAAATGCATCATTGCACGATGCCAGGAACCCACCGATGCCTGGAGAGGAGCTATGATGCGGAAGGGGACTAAGGGAAGAGAAGGGCAGAATGACAGAGCATAAGGAAGGGATTGAGCTATGTAAGTCGCTGCTGAACGGTCCACTTGAATGATCGCGTCGACGTTTGGTAAGAGGCTGGCAGCTGTTTCGATAGGGAAGGAAGTATGAAGCGAGTAGATAACCCCACAAAGGTAGACCTGAAACATCCAGTAGCGCGTTAACAGTATGAGACTGTACACAGAATCGAAATGGAGAGACTGAGGAATAATGTCGCTAATATCCTGTCCAGCTGGAAGATGGATAGTATCAGTCGTAGCTGTGAAATACTCTGCAGCTGCTGCAGCTTGGTCGAGAGTCCAGAGTGATTCGGCGAGTGAGACGGCTGATGCAAGGGTCGAAATATCCGAGTCGGAACGAGCCTTTCGAAGTAGACAGACAAGGCGGGGAATCTGGATCCAGCAATGCATAAGAGACATGGATGCTGAATGTATTGTAGTCGGAGATCGAGAGCTTGAGCTGAAAAGCGTAGCTGCTAGGTAGAAAGCATTATCGAAATGAGATGGCCTCCGCATAAAAATGGCTTCTATGACCTACGGGTTATTAGACGTGTCGGTAAAACAAGGCATGACCGTGCCATCAGACCTCATCAATGTAAATGCTATATAGGAATATCCAGTAATCCTGGTCCCTACTTAGAGCAGTATTTCCACATTTCAATGCTCTAAACAATCCTTTCGTGTGGAGGTGAAAGGAATTCCGGTTTGTAAAGTCTAGAAAGGCCTATTGTAGTCAGCATTCGATATCTAATAATCAGGGTCGATACAGACTTCACTGTGAAAGTGCATCTTAATTGCTATGAGTACGTCAAAGCTGGGCATCTTTTGCAATTCTAGCCGCAAGGCTTTCAATGCTTTGCCTCTCGAGATCATAGCAGCCTTCCGGTTTGAGAAAGTGGCATGTCTATATAAATCAAAGCTATCGATAGCAAATTCTACAGCTAGGTCAAAGACACGGCTACAACCAATCCGAGTAGGGATAGTCTTGGCCCACACGCCGTCTACCACGAACGGACTAGGGTTTTGGAGATCGGGTCCGAGTAGATGGATAAAGCGGACCGTAAGCATGGATTCTGGGGACGATGGTTCAAGTAGCCTCGAATTACCGTAAAACGAAGTGGACGTGGTGCTCGAATTTTGCGACAAGGAAAAGTTTGACGATAGGGGCCTCGAGTATGGTTTCGAGATCTGGTAAGAATTCTCGGCTTTGTCCCTTGCTTCCGTCGAGGCCGGCATCGGTGCAGATGTTATGCCAGACTTAACCTGTTCGCAACGTATTATAGGATATATCAAAGACGCGACTTTGGTTTTCCCATGGCCGGAGAAATGTCTGGGGTCCTCTACGACGAACGCAGATGGTAATCCATAAGAGTACGCACAAGCCCTATCCCGCTTCAAACATGCGCCACATTTGGGCTTCTTCTCGTCGCACTAATGAAGTCAGGCATTTTGACAGATTCAAGGTAGGAAACTAGCACACACCTTGACTCTACGTAATCGACAAACGTCGCATTTGCCTACTCGGGTCATCGACACGGACGAACGTAGATTCTAGGACATTCGTAATTCCAGGGGAAGGTCATTCGCGGTTGCGGTTGCACTCTATGTCGGCGGAAACCCGACACGATCATGCTGAGTCACCCACTGCCGCCCCACCTCGCGGAAATTCGCCGAAACAGGAAGGCGCTAAGCTAGATTAGTAGGCGAATGGACGACTTATCCCATATGCTGCCTGCAAGGTGCACAAATTCATGGCGGGTAACAGCTCAGAATTCACCAGATGCCCACACTATAAATAAGCCAAACCTCTCGTCATGTGTTTACACAGCCTTTACCGGATATATGTACGTTCAACGGATTCCGCTATAATCAAACACGGCTTCTTCTTTCAACTAACCTACTTTAGGTCTGCCTACTTTGTGCTTCAAAACCATGTCGGAAACACATAACTTTGTCGTCTTGGGCGGGTCGGGGGCGGGTCTCGGCACCGCTCACTCATTCCTTAAACACATTGAGCCTGAATTGAAGAAGTTGGGAAAGATCTACCATGTGTATATCGTCGACAGCTCCTCACATTTCTTCTGGAATACTGGCAGCCCACGCTCTTTAGTATCAGCCACGCTACTTACTGCCGACAAGCTCTTCATGCCTATTGCGGATGGGTTCAAGTCATACGATTCCACCTTGTACACTATCATTCATGGTACGGCCGAGTCCTGGGATACCACAGGCCGCACGGTCACGATCAAGCTTGCAGACGGTGGGAATATTCAGACGCTATCATATTATGCGCTTGTTCTTGCTACTGGCCTCCGTACCCCTTCTCCCGCCACCTCTCTCCACGGCAACTACCTTACCACCAAAACCGCTATTGAGGACCTGAACAAGAAATTTGCCTCAGCCACGTCCGTCATCATCTCCGGTGGTGGACCGACCGGCGTGGAGACGGCAGGCGAAGCTGGATATTTCCTCAATGGCTCCGCGGGCTGGTTCAGCTCCCGTCCGTCCAACCCTAAGGCTAAAGTCACCCTGATCACCGAGGCTGACAAGCTTCTACCTATCCTTAGTAGGCCACGCGCGATTACGGGTGAAATGATGTTAAATAAGGTCGGCGTCGATGTCGTATACAACGTCAGTGTGGTTTCGTCCACCACCGATGCCGAGGGCAAGACCACCGTAAATTTGTCCAACGGCGAACAGTGGACGGCCGACGTGTACATTCCTGCTTCAGGTACCACGCCCAATAGTGAATACATTCCCGCCGACCTCAAAAATGAACAGGGCTACATCAAGACTAACGGCGCGACTCTCCGTGCCGATGCTGCTGGACCCCGCGTTTACGTGGTTGGCGACATCGGTGACTATTCTCGTGGAGGCTTTCACAATCTTTACGGCGCTATCCCCGTCCTCGTCACTAATATCAAGCGGGACCTGCTCGCAGCAGCGGCGTCCGACACGGAGCACGTTGAGCCTGAAGGCCCAGATCGCACGTTCACTTCGAACAACTCCGAGACCCAAGCCGTCCCCATCGGCCCGAGGGGTGTGGGTGCCTTGAACGGATGGCCATTTCCCAGCTTCCTGATCTGGCTCCTCAAAGGTCGCGATTATATGATTGGAAATATTCCTGCAATTGTCAATGGCAACATGGTCAGGAGGGACAACACTCAATGGAAGTCGAGCTAATCAGAGAATGAATCGAAGGTGAAAAATTCGATATTTATAGGTACAGCAGACACTCTTGGTGATCACACCAGTTTAATTGAATTACATATCTTGCTGATTAACTTGTTACTTGTCTCTAATGTTCTTCCTTACATCGTGGGATGCACTGTTTTGTTAAATATCCCAACGAAAATGTTGAGACCTTCGAAATAGCTAGCCCTAGAGACCTCGGGTCGGTTCTCGGGCACGAGTATTAGTAGGAGGAGTAGAACATGTTAATCACGTGAGTGAGTCAATGGTTTGTTGGTATCAAGGTCGCGAGATATCGAATTAATAATTTACTTAGCGAAACCAAAACGACAAGTTGCTTAGTAGGTTGAACAAGACTTGTACAATACTGTGTAGATTCGAAGGTATATATTTACATTTCGAGGTAGAATGTTGTTAGGCGAAGCGAGCTATTAGTTAAGATTTTTTTCAAGTGGATCCGCTAGGCCCACAAGACTTCCTGTACAAATGTCAAGAGAACCGCTGCAATGGAGCAACATCATCATAGGCTCGCAAGATTAACGCCGTATATATATATTTTGTACATTCACCTGTGCTTAATCAGCATCTAGGGCTTGTGGTTTAGTGGTATAATTTTCCCTTAGCATAGCAAACGCATTATCCAAGCATTGCTTAACGATGGGAAAGGTCCTGGGTTCGATTCCCAGCAAGTCCATCCTTTTGGAAGTCCTGTTGGTTGGGGTTGTGGTCCTTCGTTTTTTTTTCTTCTCTCTATCCATTCTGTAGCTCCACACACATCTCCTTACCTGTAACTTGATCCTTCCTGTAGCCACGAGCCTATAAGGCTCGTATATGCCACCACTGTGTAGTTAACCCTATCCCCCCTCTTGAACCAGAACTCTAGCGTGTCCTAAATCAGCTTCAACACATACTCTTGACCCTCCTTTGCAGTCCCTCAATCACTCTCAGAGAAACATCGCTCACTGACTTCATTTTCCAACATGACTTATTAATTCCCAGACAAACAAAGGTCACGAGCTAGCTGCAACATTCGCGTGTATATATATGATGGTACAAAAGAGGACAACGAAGGATGCTGACGCAATAGCCAAAACCGCAAGTGATTCCCAGCTAATTGCGGTGACCTATTTGTCTCAGGTCGCATTAAATAGCCCACCACAACTTCACTATCACATTCAATCAGCCTGAAACGACTGTTCTCGCCCAACTTATTCAATCTACCAATATCTCAAGTCACCACGGAGCGATCAACTCCATTCACAATTGTTTCATGTCTTCCCAGCGTCTGACTGCTTGTCAAAGATGGCTCGAAACACTCTGGATCGACCCGTAAGATCAAGTTAGGTTTGTAGATTAGGTTTCTAGACATATGAGAACATCTTGTTTACCCTGACGCATTGTTGGAATTTTTGATTCAATACATAGGAGAGGCGTCGTAGCTTCTAATCTTTTCTTAACTTATAATACACGAGGACTATTCCACCGAACTGATACCTTGCAGCGTCAGCACACGCAATGAATGCGGCGAATAACCGCTACCTTAACTTAAAAATTCTGAGCTAAAGGTATCCATACCACCTTAGGCTTGCGCATACAGCTCGAGCTTTTGTTGTGAATACACCCAATGGCAATCATCTATCGCGTTCGGAACCTGCTTCTACACTAATTCCTTGTTTACATCCTAACGCCTCCTGATCAATTATCAAATGCAAATCATTGCGATAATGCCGTCATTTGCTCCGTTGGCTAAACATGATCTTTTGTTGCGCAAAACCTGGCGCAACGGCGGAGATTTCCGTCGGTGGAAGTACCTCCGCGCTTGGAGAAGCGAAGCGCTTGGTGCATAGTGCCATTACTCCGCAAGCGATGAAAAAGCCGAGGTTCACAAAACGGGATTGTTCGAGGCTGCTCTCGGTTCGTGATGTGGCTGCTTACGGTAATGTAAAGTAGTAGGGGGTGAAGGGACCTAGCAAAGGACGGCGCTGTCGCCTGCAGGTGCAGTGGCGAACGACGTGCTTCTAGTTCCTGTGCATGTATCGCCCGTTACGTGGTAACTCAAAGTAGCGGTACTCGATAGAGAAGGTGGTCAGTTGTCGTACATATTTTGTCGAGCTTGTCTTGAGAGGTACGTACCGTGTACGTCCAGACTTCACACAAAGCCCACATGCAGTGAAAGCATAGCCATCATATTAGCACTACAATGCCAAACCTACTGTGATGTACAATGGTTGTCCGACCTCACAATGAATTGTGCCATTGAGTGCAATAAATGTGTCGGACCGATTCTAGAGTGTGCTGAACATCACCTTCTTCTTCGTCCTTAAATATTTCTGCATCAATGTGTGATATACAAGGCTTATGAACTCAGAATGTGCATTTCCGGGATCGGCCGCAGAACTACTGCAATGTCCCAGTGAATCTGTGGTTCAATCTTGCATTGTACCTGGGCCAATATGGCGTTCAATCCTGGCAATAGCAGAAATACTCCTATTGCTGACTGCAATTACGAATACTTGATGTTTGACAATTTACACACGGACCATTTCCTGAAGTACATAGCAGACTATCCTATCTGGATACGCCTTTATCTGCCGTCGTGGTCTACTATTGCTCATGAGGAAAGTGGGGCCGTGCGTGGCGTGGCAGAGGCGTTGAAACCCAGCCCCACGCCAGCCAGCTCGTAAAGGGCGGGGACTTCCGTTTCACCAAGACGGTTTGTTGAACTCTGAACATAGTGCTGATTTCATGAACTATTCGAGATGCCACTAAGTATGCGTCGCAGGAATTGCCCTACTGGCATGTCAGATTCATGCGCTTAAGCTCCGCGGAGGCCCGTTCGTCATAACTCTTGTAGTAGGAATTGTCACTGCGCGCGTGTTCACTCGCTCATCCAAGTGCGTGAGAAGAACAGTTCAGAGATATTCATCATCCTTTGATTTACCTCAGATGTTGTTGCGACCAGCATTGGACGACTGACTTACGAGTCATGGCATCGCACGCGGTTGCCTGCTGTACGCGTACGCGGTAGGGCGCGTCTAACATTCTCATCCACACTCAATCCTCTTCTACCACTCAAATTCCCATACGGACACAATCATCTATAATTTAATCGCGTCCAAATACACAATGGCTAATTCCACCACCACGACCCCCGCATTCAAACCCCTAACCGGACACTGCTCCTGCAAAGCCCTCTCCTACACTCTCACCGCCACACCACTTATAACCCACTGCTGCTACTGCACCTGGTGCCAGCGCGAGTGCGGTTCTGCCCTCGCGCTCAACAGCATCATCGAATCATACAACTTCGAGTACCGTCTCTCTCCAGCCTCCACCTCACAATCTGTCGCCTTCATCCCCGGCCCTACGCCTTCGGGCAACGGCCAGACCGTCGCACGCTGTCCCGTCTGCTTTGACGGACTGTGGAAGTACTACGGCGAAGCGAGAAATGTGACTTTTGTCAAGGTAGGCACGTTGGACGAGGAGAGTTTCGCTAGAGTCATGACCGGTCCACGTGTTCACATTTACACAAGCACGAAGCCGGAATGCATAGATCTGGAAAGCGAAAAGAAGAAAGGAATTAAGGTGTTCGATGAGTACTATGTGAGGGAGGAGGTGTGGAGTGAGGAGGCTTTGGAGAGGAGGGAAAAGCTGCTCAAAGGATCAAGCTCGTGAAGCAAGAAAGGATTGAGCTACAGGGCTTCGGGTGTCGCAATGGAACTTTTTGATTCTTTCTGAATGATGAATGGACATTCCTTCTAATACCTTGCGTGTTACTTCAAGACGGGTTTGGATGTGTGTGCCGATTAATGGCCAATCGGCTTCGTTGCGACCCCGCGGACATCATTGGTTTAGTCACCAGGGTCGTTCTCCCACTATCGGAGCCTGTCGAAGCCTACTCATAATCTTGCACACCCATTATATGGTTTCTCCTCCGTATAGTTCTCTCTGTGCATCAAGATTCTGGTACGATGCCTCCAATGTGGTTTTGCGTTGTTGTCTTGCACATGACGCCGTGGGAATGCACGCAGATGCGTAATGTATCTGCGCGCTGAGCATCTCAAAATCAACGAAACACATCTTGACAATCAGAACCTTATACTGATACTATCAGACGCAATACCAGAGCACTAAGTCGGGTCCTACGAAGCATAATCGGGCGCTAAACTTTCCACACCACTGGCACCTCATCATGTCTACGACCGAGCCTTCAAGCTACAAGCCAGACATACCAGATGACCCTGTGACCCGAACAACCGAAAATATCCACATTGAACTCACACCCAAGGACCTGGATTCTCTAGCGGCCACCCGATTCGTGCGATCTCCCTCCGCCGGCGCAACCGCGTTGTTCATCGGCACGACGCGCGACACATTCAACAATCTCCCCGTCTCATCACTGGCTTATACATCCTACACGCCACTTGCCATGACTACGCTCTACTCTATTGCCTCGACTTTGCTCAAGAAACACGAACTCACTAAGATCGCGATCGTGCACAAGCTAGGCGAGTGTCCAATCGGTGAGGAGAGCATCGTGATCGCAGTCAGCGCACCGCACAGGCAGGCTGCATGGAGAGCAGGCGAGGAAGCATTGGAAGAGACGAAAAAGCGTGCTGAGATTTGGAAGCTGGAAAGGTTTGAAGGTGGCGAGGGGGTGTGGAGGGCGAATCGGGATGGAGTAATGGGAGTTAAGGTGGGCAATGAAGAGGGGAAAGACGAAAAGCAACCCGTAAGCGAGACTGCGTAAGAAGTGAAGCTGAATGCGCCAATGGTGAAGCGATGCGGTGCGGAAAGCTTCTTAGCTGGGGCGTAAGGTGTGATGCGTGGGCTGTCATGGCGGTATGGCTGTAGAGAACCCGAAAAGTGTAGAGTCGATGAGTTGTGCCTCTAGAATGGGAAACTACTAAGCCATGCATGGCGTATATTGGAGGGGTAATATCGTGTATGCATTTGTTGTTAGCCGTGTAAAGATGTGATGGGCCAAGATGCTTAGGACTGCGGCTGAGGCGAGCAGGAACGAGATCATAGCAAAGAATAGCAGTGGAAAGGCAGGTAGTACAGAAAGCGTAATTTGTTTTACGTTATGTTAAAGTTTCGCTCGGGTTGGCCAATCAGCGCAGAATTTACTCTACTAAGGCACATGACAGGTCTACATGTACGAGAAATAGCAAATAGGTCAACTTCTATATATGAAGTTCATAGATGCCTCGTACAGTCGCTGAAGATACTGATGAAGCATGAAAAACACTGCTCAGGGTCTTGGGTATCTTGCTCTCTGCGTCCGGGGTCAGTACTCGATCTATACGGAGAGGGCTGACGCCAATCCGATTGCTGCATAGTGTGCTGATGTGCCTGTATCACGAGAGTCTCGGGTAGTCGGTCTGACAACCGTAGCGTAACAGCATCGGGCACAGGATATAGAGGCGATTGGGAGCGAATAGCGTGCATAAGCAGCAGCCGGACATGCGTATATCCCTACGATTACTTGGTAGCTCCCGAGAAGGCCCATCGTGCCCCCTCAGGACGCCAAACAGTCTGACTCGTAGCTGCACGTGGAGTCAACTGAGCGAATATTGACGCACTCACAACAGAAAAGGTAAGCGATGTTCTGCAACGTCGAACTGGGTCCCTGACGCCATGCTCGTAGAGGTGCATCGCGCCATCTCTGCGTGCAACAAGGCAGAACTCGGTGAGAGAACTTCGGAAATGCCTTGGGCTGATGTCCTATGGGTGAGATATGCGAATCCCACAGCAAGGTCCCCATCCTGCCTAATGTACACTAGTATTACAATCACAAATTATCGTACATGTCGGATCGTCGTTATCGAGGCTTTTCTGCGTCGTTGTTTTTATCCTCCTCTTTATTCACGGTTTCCTGCGAAGCGACCAGTAAGTCCATTATAGATTCAGGTACAGCTTCGCCAGGTTGGTATATTGTGTCGTAGTTCAAGCGCCCCCTGAGTCTTGCCTGTGCTTCTTTGAGATTTGCTATGTCGAATGCCCACATGGTTCCACCTAGGCCCATTGTGGCCAAGCTGACGCAGTTCATTGTGGCTAGATTCAGAGCCTGCGCGGCGTCATGGAGCGGGCTGAAATGTTCGTGTGGGTTGGTGTTCGGCGCGTAGAAGGTAGGCTTGACACGAAGGTGGCGTTTGTATATCGCCCGGCGGGTGAGGGCCGTGGATGCGAGGAAGGCGGTCGCGCCGAAGAAGAATATGGACAGCTGCCGTAGTGAGCGGGAGGACGTGATGGGAGTGCTCTCGTATGCAGGTTCAGGCGGCGGCCGCGGAGGTGCGTTGACCGGAGGTGCAGACGACCGGGTCATGATTCGAGCGATCGGGAGCTTCTGAACGGCTTCCATATGTGCCTGCAGGTGCTATGCAGGTGTTGTTGGTACTCGGTTCGGGCAATTGCAGCTTCAGCTCCACATGCTGATGCTCCGGAAAGTGTCGTGGATGGGTCGGCTACAGCAAGCGCGTGTAGATCGGCGGGCCGGTTGACAATATCTCAAAATGACGATGCGTAAGAGATTGGCGGCCGCGATACGCGTGAGCAGGAGATGCACGAGAAAAGTTGAAGAGCCGCATGACTAAGCAAGCCGATCGGATCGGCGTCCGGCGTTTGAGCTCTACCTCCCAAGTGAGCTCCACATCAACACCTATCCCGCTCATACATTCGTCACGCACCACCACTCCGTCTAAAGAAGATTTGCTGAACCGGCTGGCCTGTTGGCTATTCCGACTCTTCCATCTTGTTCCAGTCAGAGGCATCACCAACTAAGCTTACGCTGTACCACGTCCCAGCATGTTCTTGATTGGAAGTGCACGACTCTTCGCTTGGATTCCGTACATGAATAATAAGAGTTCCGGCTGCTCGGGTGCGGCAGCTCAATCCAGGGACGGAGTGTAAGGCTCCGCGGGATGCACGCACATGCTCGTCACCGTCCAGCCTGTTCTCGAAAGTAGACAGGCGGTAACCGTGGTACACCGGCGTGACGCCACGAGGATTTGAGAAGTTGCATCCACTGTTGTGGATTCATACTCAGGTCTACAACGGCTAACGGCATGCTCAACCACTGGTAATGAACGGAGAGCAAAATACCTCGCCGTATGGCTGGACCGAGCATTAGCCTTTGATTAGCGGCAAGAACTCCTGCAGCAGACATCTTAGGATCATCGACTTCTTCACTTCTCCATAACTACAAAGGGTAAAGCCAACAACCCCGGCTTCGGGTTAGAAGCAACCAATCCAGAAAGTGCAAGTAGCTACCAGCAAACCCCCTCATTGGATCACTTACGAACCGAGCTTCACGTGACCAAGGAGATGGCCCTTCTCATCTTTTGTAACGCTGGAAATAGATGCGACCCAGCCTCTCGTATAGCCCGCCGCCTTCATCCGGCTGCCATCGTCTCCACCTCCAGTCGCTTAGTCTGTATGCACATACTATTGCTTTTGAGTCACCTCAGTCTTTATCGTGGGCTTGGACAAGCTATACCACTACGTGTGCTCAAGAATAGCCTTATGATCTCAACCTGCATTGCCAACCTCCAATAACCGGACGTTGACAACATCAGCTTAGCACTGTAGAGCTTAAGTTGCCTGCCAGCAGACGTAGTACCACCTAGCTGCAGCATCTTCGTGGCATGATCCCAGCCGGACAACACGGTCAGCGCTGATCCGTATATGCAGTACACGGTGCGAGTATGAGCTTCTCGCGGCGAGGTTGGTATGTGGAGTGGCCGGGGCGATCATGGCATCTTTCTGGGGCCGGAAATGGCTATAAAGATGCCCACTTCCATCCAGTCCATGGAGCATCACAGCACCAAAACCCTTCTCTGCCTCCGCTGGACACTTTCGCTATACCTCAAGAAACTTAAATCCGTCACTTTGTACACATCCTCGTAATATCCAAGATGCTCTTCACCAACGCCCTTGTGCTCCTTGCTTCGGCCTCCCTAGCTGTTGCTCTCCCAGGAGGCGAAGGTTATAGCACCTCCACTTCAAAAGCGCCGCCACCGCCTTCATACCAGACCACTTGCTCTGCCGGTAGATTACCCAACTTTGACTTTGTTTTGTGGTGAATACTCATCATTTCCTAGTGTACTCGACCAAGTCAGAAGTAGGCAGCTCTACGAAATACATCACGACCACCTCCTATGTCACCAAGCCCATCACCTACACTACAACCGTGGTGAAGACGGAGACGAAGACCGTTCCCTACACCAGTACCGGTTATGCTACCAAGGTAAAAATTGCTCAGATGAAATCATTGATCCCGGCTAAACATCGTGTAGACCGAGACCGGCGTCAAGACTTACTACACCACAAAAGTCTACCCTGTCACTTCGTACGTCACCAAGACAGAGAGTTATGTCAAGACGACGACGGACCTGGTCACCAAGCCAACAACGTAAGTTATGATTTGCAGCTGCGCCGCGAACAAGATCTAATACGCAACAGGAGCGTCGGCACCAAGACGGAGACCAAGCTCGAGACTAAGACCGAGTCCAAGGTCGAGACCAAGACCAAGGAGGAGGCTACTACGATCACCAAGGTTGTCCCATACACCACCAGCAAGGTGGTCACCAGCACAAAGTGCTCCACCAAGGGTGGCTACGGCACGGGCTGGTAACTTCTCCGCATGGAACCATAGTTCTAAAATGCGCGCGCTTGGATATCCTGATGAAATGGTCTCACGAATGCTGACCGCGGGCGCCGGGAGTATTGAATTCCAGGACAGACACACTCCTTACTGTTGATACAAGTTTGAATTGGTGGAAACATTACTACGGATACACGGTCCTTAGACTCATGTCGATACTCGCTCCTTAGATTCTCTACTCTCTAATAATAACCTGGTCACAAAACTTGCGCTCTGATCCGCCTTTTGTGCCTGCGTCTATAGTGCTCACCCGCATTTTCGTCCTGGAAAGGCTGGTACACCAGCCACTGCGGACTATTGATCGTTCTAGGGTCCCAATGTTTTAACCGTGCTGACGGCGCAAGCGTGGTGTTATGCATCGGGAGGCGCGGGCTGTATACGAGCTATGCGGATGGCGTACCACTGCAGGACGAAGAGGGGTTGGTCACTATGCAAGTAAACATGCCACGACGCAATAATTCAGGTAATAATAGTATCAATAACTATCGCGCAACACTGCATACTACGGAATCCTCGGTTGTCCGGAACACGCCTTTCGCACTTGCAGCCTTGCCCCGCATGAGAGAGGCTCGATGCGAGTCCGTTGGAGCGATGCAGACTCGTGACGTGAATCGGCTGTCAGAGTAGTTCGGCGTTCGTTCTCTCATCCGAGAGCTCCCGCGACGACAAAAGGAACCCCAAAAACGCTTGCTAGAAGTTCATTGGGTTAGCCTAACACGTGGTCGTTTTCTACTCCGCATGTGTTTACTTCATCCATCTCAATCGGCTTTCCGCTAGCTTTTGGGTCCAGAGCTCTTTGTCATGTTTCCACGACAATCGTTACCGTCGGCAATCGTAGGGCACTACTACTTAGGATGTTCAGCTTAAAATTAGGCTGTGTGTAGCACCCACGTTGTGTGGATCCATGAAAGTGTCTCTGTGAATGCACTCGAGGATAGCACAAAACGTGAGCAAGCGTGCGAAGGTATCCACTGTCTTACATCCCTACTGTGGGCTGTGTCTGCCTGCTCGACTCAGGTCCAGCTGTACTGGACAAAATTGCGTAACTCACTCAAATGCCAAGACTAGCTGCATATGCGGTGCGAGGCCAACACCGTGGAGCAGGCTTCGTTCTGGAAGGGATCCACCTTGCTTTCAGCGTAGCACGGCTAGCCGCGATAATGGCTCGCTGATCGGTGCATAAACGAGGCTTGCATAGTCCCGAAGAGGATGGGCGATGTGGAGGCTGAGTTGTTGAGGGCATTGATCTGAGCTAGGATCCCGATGATGTGCAGGAACGAGTATGCTGGGGAACGTTGGAGAAGTGGGGCAACGCTCCGCGTTCCCTAGGGCAAATACGTCCAGGACCGTTTGTTTACATTTACTCTACGGGTGAAGTAGAATCAAGCTTGGGCGGACGCAATCCCTTACAGATTTCGGATGCTCCAACGTGGGTTTTGCGCAGGTGCGGAAAGCTACCATGGAACGTAAGACCTTGACGTGCGTTCCCGCCTGCTGATCACGGGAGCTGACGGAAAGGTCGGCACTGCATCGTCCTCGGGATGTGTCATCCGCTTTCGTTTCACCTGCATGAGCATTGGCCTCAGTGCATGTCGCCTTGCGGTACCATTTTCGTGACGAAGCGAGTACGATGAGGCGACCATCAGCACGTCACGTTACCTCTGCAGACTATAGGGTGTGCGATAGAAGCTGAAAACTTGCGTTATTGCGACTCGAGTGCGTTTGGCTCTGTACGCTTTTCTGTGCAGCCTTAAAGGTGACGGAAAGAAATGCTGAGGCCCATGTCGTCACTATGAGATATGTGAAGATCTACCACTCTACCTGAAGCGCGCTTTCATGTTCCGAAGAACTGAGATGTATTAAGAAGTCCGATGTGTACCCGTCATCTACAATGCAGTGACCATCACGGCAATCAAGTGGAGACTTACTCTCGGGCTGCTAGCTCGTCATCAACGATTCGGTTGCCCTGTAATAACAGCCTGGTTATGTATGCAATAACATGCTAATAAACTTAAAATCCTTTAGCGCTCTCACACCGCTCGGTAGGCATATAGAACGAATATGCAGTCAGCAAGCATGCTCATTGCAAGTCTCGGAATAAGCATTTGACGTTGTTCATCCTGCTTCAAGGAGCATATAGATGAAGTATATTTGCATATGGTTTGGCATACCTTTTTTCTTCCTGTTCTTGCGAGACCTAGCAGTATTACAATCTCAAAACCAACACAGCTACCAAAATTGCTGAAACACGGTCCATGAACTCACTGGGTACTGCAATACAGCAAGGACAACCAACAGATAGTGATTATTCTGACACGGCTACGAAAGTTTCTCATCATACAACTCTTACATGCGGTGGATTCAATGGATCAGTGTACGTTTCTGAAAACGTCTGAATTGACCTCAAGAGCAACAAGCTAGTCATAAGAGATCGGGTCATTCTTGTATTTTGCACAATCGCATTCATTTATTGACACAAATGTACAGAAGTACCCTGAGTAATGAACCTAAAACACCCAGATATTTGAGCCCAATCCTACTCACATCATAACAGTGAATGTGTACGTGAGCGACTTTCAGAAAAGCCTTAGGTCTATAAAACACACCGTACTAAGAGTTCTCCCCAAACCAAAAAGATATACCTACAGGGAGTCGCGCGTAGATTGCAATCTTACCATCTGGGACTAACATCGAGACTGAATGTATAGCAGCACTAAATGAGCAACACGGTCTGGATTTGATCAGAGATCCTACCGTATACTAGGGCATTCGTGGATGTCTACATCGCAAGATCCTCTAATGCCGTTGTTACAATTAATGATCACTCCCCTCTCCATTGATGGAACAACCTGTGCGAGTCGTCCGATAAATCCGTGGACTTAAAGTGTTGCGTCTTCTCGCTTACCGGTAATCTTACTCGTAGTACAGTGGCTTTTTACCGTGCAACCTGCAAGTTTCAAGCTAGCGACAAGTAACTGTCTACGGTAACTCTACTATCTCGTCTTATCACAAAGGTCTTCTGCAAGTTCAACAATATCAAGCTGATGATCGCGATAGTCACATAGATGGCTCACCACTCTGGGAACATGCGGGGGTGGTCCAGGAGCCGTCAGCGAGGTACCAAGCGACCAATCAAATATCGGACCGAGCGATAAGGGTCTCCGATCGGAGAGATTGCATCATCCGCGAAGCTTCACGGACTTAAACCTCCCAAAAGATTATGCGCCGATTAACGAATTCGCAATGGCGCTATCGCTTATGTGATGGGCGTCGTTCTTCGCATCGGAGCTTCCCGTCTTGCATTTGAGCTCCTGAACCTGCCAGTGGAGACGTCTGCACACGATGCCTCCCAACGAAACATCCCCGCTGTTACCGAAGCCAGCCCTGCAGCCTGTCTCTCCCCACCCCATTGACGCGGATAGAGGAATTGCGCCTGCGGAGCCAGATAGAGAAGCTGTTGCGGATGCCACCGCAGGAAACATCGAGAGACAGGTCAGCCATGGCGACGCATCAAAGCACCAGGGTATGCCCGAGGTCAGAAAGCGCATGAAATACATCTTTCCAGCAATATGTGTAGGAGTAAGGCGTTCCCATGTTCTTCTCTTCCCGGCAGAAGGATCTAACATCGCCCAGGTTTTCCTCTCAGCTGCCGATCAGACCCTTGTCGTCTCCACCTACGGTACCATCGGTACGGAACTGCATGCGTTGAACTCGACCTCGTGGATAGCGACCGCCTACTTTATCACTCTCACTGCCTTCCAACCTCTCTACGGCAAGCTCTCTGACATATTCGGTCGCAAATCATGTCTCCTCTTCGCGTACGTCGTTTTCGGTATCGGGTCGACCTTTTGCGGTCTCGCCCGGAATATACAAGAATTAGTCGCCGCAAGGGCTGTTGCAGGGATTGGAGGGAGCGGAATGACCACAGTCGTATCCATATTGATGAGCGACGTGGTGAGCCTTAGGGATAGAGGGACGTGGCAGGGCTACTTGAACATCATATATGCGGCTGGGTCGGCTGCAGGAGCGCCAATAGGTGGTCTGCTCGCAGACAACATTGGTTGGAGATGGGCCTTTGTCGCCCAAGGCCCACTTTGTTTGGTTGCGATTGCGGCTGTTGCACTTGTGCTGCATATGCCAAAGACGGATCATTCGCACTGGATGCAGAAGCTCCTGAAGATTGACTTCTTGGGCGCCCTCATTCTTATCCTGGCTGTTACTGGAGTCCTAGTCGGTCTCGACCACGGTTCGAATGTGTCCTGGAAAAGTATGTTCTTTGAAAAGCCACCCAAAAGCAATCTTTGGGCAACTCGCTTGTGTGAATATTGCTGACTCAAACTTCAACAACTAGGCCCGATTACCATTGCAGGACTATGTACAAGTCCTCTGTTTATCGTTTTCATCCTCGTCGAACGATACGTTGCAAGCCACCCACTGGCTCCACTCCGCATCATCCTCAACCGCACTCTATTCGCCTGCTATCTCTGCAACTTTTTCTCTTTCGGAGGCTGGCTGGCTGCTCTATTCTTCATACCACTATATTGGCAGGTCACAGCAGACCTGCATGCCGCACAAGCCGGTCTGCTCTTAGTACCGTGCATCGTGTGCGGCGTGAGCGGATCGCTCTTCGGAGGAATCTACATGAAGAAGACGGGCAAATACTACTGGATAACAGTCATTGCGTACTCCAATATTATCATTGGTGTGGCGATAGTCTTGCTATTCGCCGGCATCATCAAAGAGAACATACCGGCTATGGTTGTGGGCACGTCCATCACCGCGTTCTGTAACGGCATAGGAGTCACCACGACCCTAATTGGACTCATTGCGAATGCGAAACACAAGGATCAGGCCGTGGCTACTGCGTGCTCGTACCTGTTCCGCTCGCTTGGCTCTGTGTTCGGACTGTCCATGTGCGCGACTGCGTTTAATCAGACTCTCCGTACGAGTCTTGAAGCTGCGCTGAGCGGAGACAAAGACGCGAAGGAAATCGCTGAGCGTGTTCGATCCTCGCTGGCTTATTTCAGAAGTCTGGAACCAGAGCTGAAAGAAGTAGTTCGCGAGTGCTATAGCAAGAGCTCAAGAGCTGCTTTAGCAGTGAGTTTGGGTTTGGTGGTTGGCAGTGCTTTCTTCGCGTGGTTCATCAGAGAGAAACGGCTTAGCAAATAGACATGACAACTTACAGGGGTGTACACAAATCCTTTTCGATTCGACGTTGACAATAGGCGATCGCGATACATATGTTGTTAGGTAACTCAAGGCAAAGAGCTGAGGACTATGCTAAAGAAGGCCAGTGGAAGAGCTGTATACAGTGGAAGAGCTGTATACAGTGGAAGAGCTGTATACTGGGCGCACCTGTAAGAAGGGCTTTCATGGTTTGTGGGTCTCTATATATGTGCCAATACTATCAAGAGTGTAAACGTGAGCCTCGTATCATCGTACCCTAAGTAATTACACAAGGGTCTCGTCTAATAAATAGAATATAGATCCTAGTACTGATACTCGACAAGAAGTATATCCATATCTATAGCGCCAAGGTAGTGATGATCCAGTTCTCCTTTAGGGAACTCTGATCTTTGTTCTCCCTACTTTTATAGTTTTTCTTGTATTCGGGGTTCGGGGTACCCGGCGCAATCTCAGACCATACGAAAGCACCTTTCTTGAGATAGTCTATGGAGACGCTTCTGCTAGGCACTAGCTCGCCGCGCTCTTTAGATATAGCCCGAGGAAGGTTCTTCTCCATCTTTTGAAGGACCCCCCAGCTAGTCTGACAGTCAGCGTCGTATGTCTCGTCCGTACGAAAGTTGGTCGCGTCCAGTGTGTGATACAATATCGGATGCGTTTCAAAACTCTCTTGTGCATCTATGGAGGCAACAATCTATATCAGAGGATCGAAGATCTGAGCATAACTGACCGCAGGCATAAGAAGGTATACGCCACTCAAAAAGGCGAATGCAGCGGACCCGCGTGTGATCAGCGAAGCGTTGAAATAGACGGAATCGGAAGAATCGTCGTAGTCGGAAGCGTAAGGGAAACATCCTAAGTGTAATTTAGGGCGCTGTGCCGCAATGCCGAAATTCATAGCTGGGTAGAAATGTCTGGCCCGCATAGTTAGCCGTCATCTACGTGGATATCTTTAGTTGAGTAACTTACTACCCACACTCCATCGTGCTGACCATGTCTCGCTCCGAGCCCGAGGGTCTGAGCTTGCTCCGTGTGTGCACGACTTCGCCGGTAGAGGAAACCAGAGCCTGGGACATGTAGATTTTGTCGTCTTTCCGCTCCGAAAATGCGATAACAGCCCAGATCGCGCTTTCACGAATCGCTCCTATCAGCTTCTCCCATTGAGGGCTGTCAATCTCTAATAAGTTGTCAATGTATTATAACGCGTTTAAGCTTCATAACCCGTAGTTGCTCTCTTTGCCGACTGAATGAAAGACCCGATCAAGCCCCACCCTCCTCATGCTTCTCGAGTCCACCCGCGCCAATTCTTAGACTAAGCAGCAGCTAAACTCTAGTCGACTCTTTGAAGGGGAATGCAATGTGATGGGGAGGATATAATCTAAGATAGAGCGAAATGACCCTGGAAATTAAGGCCAACGCTTTGGCAAGTGGGTTCTACCGAGCGTTGCTAGCAAAACGCCGTTATTGCAAGCGCATACGAAGGTAGAGAAGCCCTGCATGATTTAGTAATATAGCTGTCCTATGGTTTAAATAATCAACGACTCTATATACGAGCACCGCAATCTCTAGGGCTGTAGAGAAGTGCTCTAGTTCAACCTCTGAGTGCCGTAAGGAGTCTTAGATTGTTTATGCTCGTAAGAGATGAGCGCTGACAGAGCTAGAATGGCGGCAATGAATAGTAAGAATCTGCACTATCCAGAGCTGCGTACAGCACTCTTCTCTTCAGGCCATATTTACGGACTCTCGACTCCGGCGCAAGGGTGTGGCCGGAGAGGGTCGGCCGCCTTCCCTGTCAGCGGTTGCAACATAATGTATTACTCCATATTTGTTACGAATGTATACTCGAGTATACAATAAGGCTGTAGTCTTGCTCGCGATAGCCTTACAGTGCTAGCTTAACCTAATACCAGCCCCGTATCATCGCCCCAGCCTTACATTGTTGTCTCAGCCTTGCATCACTGCCTCAGCCTCCCATGAAAGCCTAGATGCGATAGATTTTCTCTTTTATCCGTCTTCAGTCTGATGCCTTCATCTTCAGCAACTCGATATCATGGCAGAGGTTGTTGTTGTCATCGGCGCTATCGCTAGCGGAATGACGATTGCGGACTTTGTAGTGAGGTTCAGACGATCCACGTCAAAGCTTAAACGTGTGGATAGGTGGAAAAGATATTGTGACGGCCTCCAAATGCTTCACTGCGTAAGTAAGAGCGTGTAAGCCCTAAACGCGTGGAGTCTAACCCTCCCAGATTCAAACAGCTATTAAGGAAGTCAGCCGGACCACCTCTGACTCGTACACGTTTACAGTAACTATTAAGGGCAAAACTAAAAACCCTCTAGAGTAAGTACTACAACTTACGGCTTAAGCATATTATAGTAATTGCATAGAATGTTTTGAATAAAATTAAACACACCTAGAAAATAAAGTAGATAAAAATTAAGGCTTTCTTTATAAAATCGCGTAACGGATTAGTATATCTATTAAAGGAGGAGGATATACTAGATTTAATTGATGGTGTTGAGTTCGCAAAGTCATCGCTTATTCTAGCATTGTAGGCTATGTCGCTATCCTATAATGTAAGATACTAAGATGCAATTCGCTAATAATATAGCCAGATAGGAGGTTTGATTTGGGATATGAGTGCGAACCTGCTGGTTGAATTAAAACATCTAGGTAAAGAAACGGATGCGTTCTTTAAACGAAGCCGGCGCAGGAGACGTGTCATTCTTGTTTAGTTAACTAACAGGGAATCGAGGATGGAGCAACCTGGTTAAAAAGACGATCAAGAGTGTTAGAATAACGGGAGTATCCTTCTCTATACAGATGATTCTTTGGTATCACTTCACGCAACTGATGACAAATTGATACCACCATCAACAGATGCAGTGCAGCCTTGCTCGGAGGCTGTAGGGAGCCATATCGAGAAAGAGAATATCGAACATAACCTCGCGATCGTGCCTAGGGATAACGGTACCATGAAGACTATCCACAAATCAGTAATGGAGGAAGCTGAAATTCAAGAAGAGTTAGACCTCGTCGTTCACGAAGGCGCAGTCATGCTTTCCAGCATTGACATTGATGAGGCCAGTCCGGTTGATTCTGAAGTGGATTTTGTGGTGCAAGATCGTAGCCGTCTGCCTGCAGTGTCATTGTGGGAATATCTCGTAAAAATCGATGAATGTCACTAGGAGCGTCTGAACGAATCAAACAAGGCGAGCAATGCTGAAGCTATCCGATCGCTCCCAAACATTGATGATGATTCTCCAGCTGGACGGTGCGACCATGAAATTTTACCTCAAGCAGTGTACTGCTTCATCCCAAAAGAGGTCAACCTTGAACTGTGCACAACAAATGGCATAGTGGCCATATTCTTTTGTATCGAGAGGATAGACCTTGTCAATGGCGGAGGACATCCGAGGACAAATCTGGCATCGGATTTGTCTAGTAATACAACATCAAAACCTCAAAAGGGGCCCAACTTTACTGGGTCGTACTTTGTCTTGCGCGAACCCTGTTCCGCATCCACGAATTGCAAACATGCAACAATGGAGGGATTTCAAGGACAAACTTTCGGAAGGATCATTGATAAACCCCCCCCTATCACCCTCACTGTGCACATACAGGGCACGATCGGAAGTGGTTTTATGTCAGCAGATACTATCTCTCTCCTCCCACCAGGATGCAAGAACTGTCAACACACATCAGTTATGAGGAACGACGACCTTGCTACCACTGTTTGCGCTGCAAGGGTCCGATTTTGGGCTTCATTTCAATAAAAGAATGTAAGGCGAACGGAATTACACTTTTTGGAAGTTTTCCCTGTCTTGAAGACCGCGTGTTCCAGAAGCCGTCCAATTGCTATCGAATAGAAGGCATCCGTACAAAGTCTTCATTCTAATAATAAGATGTGCATCTCATTGTGGGGGCTCTCGTTGAAGGTAGAAAGGAGAGAATCAAGCTAGGGCTAGATGAGAGCATCCTCATCATGGAAATAATGGATGAAGTGCGAGCGACTGCTGGACTCGAGTTTCCAACAGAGGTGGAGCCGACGACCTTTAATAGTAATATGAAAACGTTTTAGTTCGTCCGTAGTTTGTCGACACAATATACTCGAACGCGATATCACTGTGATTGCTTCTGCGGGAGAGGATCTATCGGAGGGGCTACTTGGGGTCTGCGTATTTTCCCGCTAATCTTATCAGACGTTGAAGTTAGGCATGCATTCACTTAAGTCATTTTGAAGAGGTTTAAATTGTATTCTTCGATGTGTTAGACGCCATAGTCAACTCTAATAGACAAGGTCTTGGTCACATCAAGACTAGACACAACGAACTTGAAAACATTGGTGCTATATCACCCAAGTAGAATATACTTTCATGTCCGCAGTGTAGACAGGATTGTGGGGTAGTACTCAGAATTTCTAGGCTAAGTATGATGCGAACGCCCTTGGGCAGGAATGATACTCTGTATTGATAGGCCCCTTCCTTTACGTGTCAATTTCTTGAAACCGAATGTCGAGCTTCAGCTCTCTTTATAACAGCGGATGGCTTCCTTCTTTTCTCAGCTAACAAGTTTTAGAATTAAGGTCAATCTCTTCTGACGGTCGCAGTCGTACAAAACCTTGGATATTTGATCAACCTCAATCTATTCATCTCTGTCTCTGTTTTATGTAGATGGTGCTGTAATGAAGACTCTGAAATAACGTGGATACAGACAAATCGGTTCGGCTTGCTTCACAGAAGAGCAAGTGAGATCGAACCTTGGTTCTCGTTATCAACACAATATCATATACAAGACGCTACAGTCAGATCCTCCTCTTCCGGTTTCATCTCAAAGTGATGCGATGTTGACTCTACGACAACACTTTTGCCATTCTAATTCGATTATTTCCATTTAGCATCAAGTCAACCTCGTTCAGATCCTAAGACTCTATCATTATTGCTCTGCCTCGGCTTTCTGCTTTTGACGTTCCTCTTCCTCTGGCGTCCGTGTCTTAAGCTGCAGAGCATGAATACCGCCCTCTTGCGCTAGCTCATCTTTGAGGAGGGTGTAGATCATGCGATGCCGGGCGGGCTGCATCCTAGCTTCCTTGAACTTTTCCGATGTGATGACTACACTTTTGAGATGTTAGTCACTCCTTGCTTCTCTTTCAAACTGTTTTGGTAGAGATATTTTTTTTACCGAAAATGTGTCTAGTGATACGTCAGTCATGATGAAGTTTCAGGGTTCATTTGAAATACCTCTTTGCTGGTTACACCTTGCATGGCTTTGTGGTGTGAATGTAGATGCGAATCATTGTAGATCTCTAATGTGGTGGGTTTGAATGCTTCCGTGAGCTGCTCAATATAGTTAGGTATCACTTTTGGCTTTGCTCTATTTGAAATGTGACGGTACCTTTGCTCTCATGGCATCCTCCATGGGGGTCTGCGATTGCGTCATTGTTGATAAGAAGCGCTTCGAAGCGACGGCTCCCCGACGCAGGAACATCAGACACCGAAAAACCGATTGAGTGGATTCTTGAATGCTAGTGAGAAGCTGTTGAGGTTGGTCGTCTTAGGCTTTCGGAACTAAATGTGAAAGCCGAACCGAGCGCCAAGCCTCACCTCGGAGTTTCGCCTGCAAAGTTGCGTCAGCTTCCAAAAGCATTGAGAGTGCAATTGAAGCCGGAGCAACTGACTACGCATCGCGAAAGCATGCTCTTTGTGTAGAAATTCCAAATCCTCGGCTTCCCCAGGTTATCGCGAACAACACAGTTGCTAGAAATGGCAGTATTTCGAGTGAACGATCGTCGGCACCTTCCACTTTAATCCGACGCCCTATTCTCCCGATCCCATTACCAAACGACGTGCATCCAGCCTCGAATAGCCCGGTCACACTTTCCGGACTCATGTGGGCGATAACATCATCTCTTCCACGAGTATTTGTTGTTGCCAATTCGCTCCGTTGTCATCTTCCGCACTGCTTTCATCTCGCACACTCAGCTACTACTATCAGAATGGCATCGACACTTCCCCGCCTTCCAATCTTTGAAGCGATCAAAGAACACGATGGAAATTCCATCGCGGTGGTTCACAGCCTGTCAGGGAGAACCTTCACGTACGGTGAACTCGTCAACGATGTAGCAGCGGCGAAGGACAAGCTGCAGAAGAACGCCAACGGAAAGAGCACGGCGGGAAAGCGGATATCGTTTCTTGTGGAGAATGGCTATGACTATGTAGGTGCGCATTGAGAACACCCCGCCCTTCACACAACCGGAACCATCTCAGCTAACATGGGACCAGTGACGCTGTTGTCTATCCTGGCTTCACACGCAATCGCCGTTCCGCTGTCGCCGGCGTTCCCCGCACACGAGCTCCGATACATAATCGACCAGAGCGAATCGCTCATGCTTCTCTCGTCAGAGAAATTCCAGGATCAGGCGGATGATGTCCTAAAGGAGGGCATGGAAACAAGTCCGATCAACTATAAGCAGGAGAAGATCATGCTGGGTAGAACGGACGACTATGTCACGCTGGAAGAGCCGGAGAGCGACCAGGGCGGCATGATGCTGTATACATCGGGGACTACGAACAGACCGAAAGGCGTTCTTCTGTCTCAGGATATATTGACGGCACAGTCCTTGTCGCTGTTGAAAGCGTGGGACTACACCACCAACGACGTGCTTTTGCATGTTTTACCGCTGCATCACATTCACGGAACGGTGAACGCGCTTTTGACGCCCTTGTTCGCCGGGAGCACGATAGAGTTCCTGTACCCGTTCAATGCGACCGCAGTCTGGGAGCGTCTGGCGGCACCCTTCGTACCGAGCCCTGACCCAGCGAAGAAACCCATCACCTTCCTCACCGTCGTTCCCACGATCTACACCCGTCTCCTCGCCTCGCACGCCTCGTTGTCTCCCGAGCTACAGGCTGCCAGCAAAACGGCTCTCCACCCCTCAAATATGCGCCTGAACATCTCTGGCTCAGCTGCTCTTCCCACGCCTGTGAAATCCGCATGGACCGAACTCAGCGGCGGAAATGTTCTTCTGGAGCGATACGGCATGACCGAGGTCGGTATGGCCCTCTCGTGCGGCCTCTCTTTCGCCGACCGCGTGGACGGCTCAGTCGGCTGGCCGCTTCCCTTTGTCCAAGCGCGGCTCGTTGATACCGAGACCAACGAAGTTATAAAGGAAGGCGAGGAAATCGACCCCTCGACTGGCCGCGAACGCCAAGGTGAAATTCAGCTCCGCGGACCCACCATCTTCCGCCAGTACTGGAGGAACCCCAAGGCTACCGCCAAGGAATTCGTCGACGATGCAGACGGCCAGGGTAGATGGTTCAAGACTGGCGACGTAGCCGTCCGCAGAAATGTGGATGGTGCAAGCAAGAGCAGCCAGGACTGGGCACACGGCCCGCTATATTTCATCCAGGGCCGCAAGTCCGCCGACATCATCAAGACAGGCGGCGAGAAGGTTTCAGCGCTGGAAATCGAGCGCGAGATGCTCACCTTGCCTCAAATAGAGGAAGTTGCCGTCGTAGGCCTTCCTTCCGAAGCGTGGGGCCAGAAGGTCGCTGCTGTAGTCATGCTCACCGAGGAGGGGAAGACAGCGGGACGAGGTGGAAGGCCCTGGTCTGCACTCGACATGCGCAAGGCACTGAAGGAGATGTTGGCAAACTACAAGATCCCGCAGGAGATGAAGGTCGTAGATTCCATACCGCGGAACGCAATGGGCAAGATCAACAAGAAGCAGCTTGTGATCCAGCTCTGGGGCCAACCCTTGGAGACGAATGGAACCACGAATGGAACCACGAATGGAACCACGAACGGAGCCACGAACGGAGCCACGAACGGAGCCACGAACGGAGCTACGAACGGAGCCACGAACGGAGCCACGAATGGAGCTACGAGCGGAACCACGAACGGAGCCACGAATGGGATTGCGAATGGGATTGTGAATGGGACTGCGAAATGTACTACGAATGGGACTGCGAACCGGATTGCGAATAGATATGCGAACGGGACTACGAATGGGATTGCGAATGTAGCCGTGAAAAGGGCTATTCAGGTTCCGAACGGGAGTGCGTAGTTATCGAAGCTTGGGTTTTCGATTTGTATAACTTATTTTCATAAGGGAAACTATGGGTGTTGTAGGAGTATCCTGAAGACAGAACGTATATTTTCTTAATGGGATTAGAAATAGATACACGCAGTTATGATATAATCGCCATCATTATCGTCCAAAACATGTTGTATCCAATGTAGTGCCTAAGGCATCCGCGCTCCGCCCCGACACGCGGCCACTTACCCTCCACGTGGCTCTATGCCGTAGGATCGATCCCTTCACCCCACACCGGGCTCCAGGCCTCTACAACAAGATCCATGCCTGAGCATAGTAGGCTTCATCACTGTCCGTCAGCGCCGCGGCAGACCAGTGCAGCCCAGTGCAGGCACCCAAAACCACCCCTCCAGCACAACACGCAAGCTAAAGAGCGCCTGCCTGATTCCAAACCCGATCCCAGCCAACCTCTTCCCATTCCAAGAGAACTAAAGCTTAGTGTAACCCAAAGCTCCTCCGAAAGCCAGGCATCCGGCACAGTGAATGCACAAGTGAGAAAGCAAAGCACGCCCCAGCCAGCGTACCTTGCAGAAGCACAAGGCCAGGCGATGAACCACGCATCTACACGCCCAGCCCAGCCCAGCCTAACCTAAGCAACTCGTCCCTGCATAGGGCTACATTCGTGCAGTGCTGTGCGACTCAGGGGTGGGTCGTCCGCCAGCCAATAGGGACCATTTGTTCGACACCACACCAGTACCACCTGCAGGCTCTGGCGACCTCACTTCACTGCTCACACTGTTTGAAGCTCATTAAAGCACCCATGGTAATAGCGATAGTGATAGTAATAGTCGTTGACTATATAATCCCATATATGTGTCCCATCGAGTCCAACCTATGCTACGCCATGCCATGCCATGCCAACGAGAAGAGTTACAGCTAATACAATCTTGGTGCAAAAACGCGAGGAGTTCAACTTTGCGTCGTGAAAAGGACTCGACCCTCGTTTTCGCGCGCCGGGAGGAAGGTAAGGTAAGGGAAAACAAAGAGGAGAAAGACCGTGTGAGCGCCAGAAAAAGGAAAAGGATCCGTGCAGATAGAAGCAGATAGACAATCTGATACCATCGGCAGCACTGAAGCGAGCGGATCATCTAGTATTATCCATCGTCCCAACCGAGTCCAAATACCAGCCAGATAAACGCCGATGTATGCCAGCATACGGCAGTTACCCTGTCCAAGGGAGCTGCCACCCTAGCTGTCTGGAGACAGCTACGCTTCCCTTCTCCCTCATAAGCCATGATGAGAAGGGAATCACATGTTGATGATTGGCTTACTGGTAGTAGCCAGAGTTGCCTGCGGATGTGCTCGAAGGGCCGCTAGACTGGCCGCCGCCATTGTGGATGGTGACTGAGCTGCCCTGCTTGCTGCCGTAACGGTTGTTGCGTGCTGAATGGCCGTGGTGGGCGAAGAGGCTTGACGACGAGGATGATGAGTGGGCTATAGGTCATCAGAAGGTGTTTGACATGGGTTACAGAAGAAGCTTTGACTTACAGGATGTTGTAGAGCGTGGTGAAGAGGAGCGAGGGGCGTATGCGCCCTTGCCCTGGGCATAGGACGAGCCGTAAGAGGAGGTGGAAGACATTGTTGACTGGAGTTGGGGCGTTCGGGAGCCTTGAGTTGTCGCCGTTGATTCGCTAAGCGTTCGTATAGAGGGTATGCTGAGGTTGAGGCGAGTAGGTAACAATGCTATACGAGGAAGTTGTCCGTGCAAAGGAGTATATCAAAGGGCGGATGAGATGATAGACTGAAGCTGAGATTGGACAATGTGGAAGGAGAATATAAGACGCTTGATGATCTGGGAGACAGGATGGTAATGAAGAAAGAAAAGATCCGACGAACATAACCAACAGGAAGATTTATAGATAGGCAGAAGCCTGAGGCCGGTAACAGGGAGGCATCTCTTCGTTGACTGTACCTGGCATGCTCCGTCACCATCGGAGACCTCCTACGAGCGCAAACGTAGGTGCCTGGAAAGCAAGGTGGGCTTTTCCCCCCATTTGCGCGCAAACCGTCATGATTCACCGTGGCTATACCCACGCCGGTCAGGATCCGAGGCAGAAACGGCAAGGGACAGCAGGCATCATTGTGCGCGGAGGCGCCAGAAGCGTCGATTCGACGGGCGTAGGCGTGGGAAAAGAGTCATATCGAAACGCAAGCGTTCACCGAAGGGAACATGTTCGGTCGAGAACAGAGCCGCGACGCGAGCGAAGCACGCTGGGATGACTGGAAAGCTGCAAGGCACGCCAGGCAGGAGCCAGTCGGAAGGCAGGCGGGCGACCAAGACGCCGCGACGCTGCCCGTTGGCCAGGCTGAAGCATTGGAGGAACAGGTCGACGAGGCAGGCGACGGTGCAGGTGAATTGGCAAGTCACCGGATAACCCAGACGGGTAAGCGCCCCCACGCCTGGCCTGTTGCCTACGCTAGAAGCCCCTCGCCGTAGTCACCTCCCGCGGCATTGGGGGCGACGAGGTTGGGAAACGGGACCGCAAAGAGCAGAGAAAGAAACGACTTTGACACGATATACAGGGCAAAACGGGCCGGTTTCTGGGTGCAAGGGCGGAGGCGTAGGGCGCGGGGTGGATCTGACAAGGCTGCAGGCCATGGCGGGGGGCAGCAGGGCGCCGCCATGGACACAGGGCCCAAGCGCGTGCTGACCGACGTCCCGTCCGCCGTCACAAACCCACGGCGAGCCCCAGTGGCGAACTACCTCACCGTGGCATGCGCAGTCGCGCAGAGGAGGATCATGACTGTTTGCTTGGGGGCCGCCGGTGAACCGCAATCGTCCTCATCCGTCGCCCATTACGGGACACCTTACACATCCGGCCCAACATGGGAACACTTGCGAGCCGCGGGCGTACATTCACGCGCTGCTGCGTCTGGTGAACGAGCATGGGTATCATTCCACCAACGTTGACTAATCCTTTCCCCTGAAACCTCCGCCTTCCGCCGCCTCCCCGGCTGCACGGCGTCCGTGTTGCCCTAATCCCAGTACTTGAGTACACCATTCAGGTCGCCCGTAATTACCTTGGACGTTTCTCGAGGGTGCCACTGCACCGCCAAGACCGGCGCATCGCTGGCCTGGATCTTGTGCCACATCTTACACGTCTTCCAATCCCAGAAGCACACATAACCTCCACTGTCGCCAGAGCTGATGAGCTGTCCGTCAGGACTGATGGCCACGTCCGGTGCATAGCCCGCCACATTGTGCCCGCGGTAACTCTTCTTGCGGTTTTGGCGGAACTTGTCCGTGGAGGAATACACGGTGATTTGGTTATCGGATGACTGGAAGGCGATGTATTTTCCTGAAGGATGTGGAGACGAACGCACCATGGAAAACATGTAGGGTTCGGCGATAAACTTAATGGGCACGGGGATACCGTATTCCCATGCGCGGAGAGACTTGTCGTCTGACGTGGTGACGAAGCGCCGATCTTCGTCGCAGAAAGTGATCGTATTGACTGGACCCAAGTGGTGGTCGTATTCTTGCACCATCTCTCCGCTTCTGGTGTCGTACTGGAGAATCTTCTTGTCTGCCATGCCTGCAAGGAATTCATGCGGCGTGCTCGGGTTGATTCGCACGACATGGGGTGTCTTTCCTGTGGTGAACTTGTTGAGACATTTTCCAGTCTCAGTGTCCCACAGCTTCATGTAGCGATCATAACTCGCCGAGATGAATTGTGTCCCGCTAGGATTGAAGTCGATGTCATTGACGGACTTGGTATGCCCAGAGAATGTCCGCAGCAGTTCTCTTTGATGGTATACATCCCACAAGGCAATCTTGGAATCGGCGGAGGCTGAGAGAAGCAGATGGCCGCTGCCAGGGAAAAAGCGGACTTGTGTAATGGACTTTGTGTGGTATTTGAACGTATGCAGGAGTTTCTTGGGGTGGAAGTTCTTGATCTCGTCGCGTTCGCCAGTCAACTTGATATCGAGATCTGTTCACGGTTAGCAATTGTTCTATGTTTTACCACCTGAGTAACATACCAGTTGGTACATGCATGTACGTCCTGCCCTGGTAGTCGTACTGCTGACTGCCCACGAACTCGCTTGTCTCGCCCTCAGCTTCCGTGTCCGCATAATCTGTGCCTGCAAGCTTCTTTGCTGCCGGGGCAGGGTTGTGCTCCAGCTCATCCTCCTCATAGACAATCTCCACCTCTTCATCGCTACCGTACTCGTCGTCCGACGCTGCATCAGGCCGGTCCTCCTCGTATCTCGCCCAAGGACCCTTATACGCTCCTGCACCTGACACTATGCTCGCATCGCCCTTGTTTTCTCGTTTTCGTTTCTTCGAGTTTGCGCCGGGCTCGAGTGCGCGGTGGCCTTCTCTGAAGCTCGATTCGCTAATGAATGTTTCGGCCGCGAAACCGGTGGGCACTCGGCCCGCACCTTTCCCGTAGCCTGCCATTGCGGAGGCGCCGAAGCGGATTTATGTGAGGGAGGGAGTATTGGGTCCGTAAGAGCGCTGTCTAGGATATGCTCTCCGCAGGCCAACAGTCCAAGAAATCTTGCGCACGGGCCGCCAAACGTGTGCCAAGACCTGCCGGTAGCTTTCTGGGTCCAGCCGTCCGAGACCTGGGGGAGTTTTGTTTGGGTCTGTTGGTGCTCGTGGAATACGTATTAGCTTGCAGAAATCATTCTTGTGTTATGTGTCTGGTGACCTAGGCTCCAGTTTGGCACGTGATCAATATTGATTTAATCCATTGGTGAAACACGCAATAGGCCAACGAATATGTACACGTGAAAAGGCCTTGCCAGGACCTATCTGTATTAATTGTTTCATTTACAACATAATGCACGCTATCGTAGTCCATAAGAACGTGAGGCTCTATATGCCCAGCAAGCACACCATACACACTGCCACTCCGTCTCCCGATATTTCCAACAGTACCCACCCATAAGCTTGTGCCATAACTAGACTGGTATATCGACGACCTAACTCCCCCAACCTGTCCCTGCTTCTCTTGTCGAGTTCAATTGCACCGAGGCCCAATGCCACCTTCGCGCTGAATCACCTATCCAATATGATCCGAAGGATTCGTGTCGGGACAGTCACCAGATGTGCCCTCCCTTGCGCCTCTCCGGTGTCCGATCCGGAAACTCCTAGTGCGATTCGTCTCGGATGAGGGCAACGATCATGCTGTACAGGTAGAAGAAGAACATGATCAAGTGGAAACCCAGCTTGATGAACGATTCCTGGACCAAGTTAGTAGCTGATCATGCGCATGGGCGTCTATTAGCGGGAACAAGTGGGGCTGATATCTCCATCATATCCCGCAGGCAAAATGGAAAGAGCCTACTGACCTTCTTGTGCACGTTGAGCTTCCTGAAAATCTCAGTCGCATCCAAGAGATGCTGGTTCTCAAAAATCCTATTTCCAGTCAACACAATCCTTCATGAGGTCTTGTATCCAACATACTTCTTGGCGTTCCAGGCAAGTAGAGGCAGGTTCAGAACAAGCGCAACCCAGTATCCATTAATAAGGAAAAGGAAAGTCAAAAACGCGTGAACGGCAGCTTCGGGGATGATGTAGGTGTTAAGGCGGTTGCAGAGGTCGATCGGGTTGATGTAGTCGCTGGCGCAAAATTAGCATGTGCGAGATAAGCGGCGCGCACCGGAAGACAGTATGCCAGGAAGAGTCCAGCGGGCAGCTTGTATTAGGGAGCTCAGTACTCACCATTCCAAATCACTGTACATAATGGTGAAGAAAACCTGGAGAAAGAGGTTGACGGCGTTTATCAACACCGCCAAAAGGTACAACCATGCTTCGCCAGACATTGTGGAGGATTTCTGTGCAGCGTATTACGGTCTTAGTCGGCTCGCAAGCGGCAAAGGATCGTGACGGGTTTCGTAAAATGTCTGGACACGCGGATAACAGGGTGCGGCGTGCGAGGTCACAATTTGACGTCGGTCGTGTGGTGGATGTCGTGAGGCTAAAACTAGCTCGGGCAGATGCGCGGGGTACTGGGGCCAATATGGCGGTTCAGAGGCGGAGAGAAGTGTTACAAGGAAGCCAAAATGCTGAGCTCGTGCGTGTCACGTTAAAGTGTACAGAAGCGCAGCAGTGTGGGCAGGCAGCGAGAATGTTTGGATGACGTCCCAGGGCAAGGAAGAGGATGTTGGCCGCGAGTGGTCCGAGCTCTCGCTACTTCGGGCAGCTGCAGATCGTCACCACCAGGCTCCTTCGGTACGCACCCGAGCGACTCTCACATGTTACGACATCCAGCTCGAGGCTGTCGTCATGTGTTGAAATGACCCAAGGTTGGGCTCTTGTTGCAAGTTTCTCTAAGCCAAACATTGTCCATGTTGTTTCAGCTGCTGTCGTCTTGACTCAACACTTTGAGCTTCGCCTCCGAGTATCGGCCGATGCGTCAATACCTGAGAGAACTCCCTGTAATCGTAGTTGAAGGACCATTGAAACCACACAATTGGGGCGGCTCTGCTTGTACCAGATCGAAGTACTATTGTTCCACATAATCCGAGCCTTTACAGTTACCCCGCAGTGAATACCACCGTTGACAGAAGTACGTATCATAGAAATACAGCGTCCTGAATTCACTACCCAAGCTATTGAACCTTGCTATCAGCGCATCGGAGCGATTTTGAAGCCTTCCAAAGAACTTCAATGAAGAATACCATACCCGGATTTTGACGAATCATGCTCATGAGGGCAACATTAGAACCCCGTTCCCATCAGAAAGACTCCATCATCGACGACATCCGTATGATCCCAGGGGTGATGTTCCACTGCAGTCCTTCGACTTGCAGCCCTTCGTTTTTCAGTCCTCCGCCTTGCAGCCCTCCCCGCTGTCTGCTTCCTCAACCTGTTCGATCTCGGTGTTGCTGAGAATTTCGCGTTTGCCCACTCTGAACCCCCTTTCAGTCTCTGGGCCTCGATCCTTTCTTCCCGATGACTGAGGTCCCAACTACCTTCGGGCTGGGATGGGATCATGTCAAACTTCGGACGGTTGGGAAATTTTTCTTCGACCACCTGCCTCACAGCCTTATACACCCTAGTCAAGTTTATTTTCCGTACGGGCCTCGACCCTTCCAGATGCATGTACATTGTGTCGGCGGCGGCAACGAACATGGCACGATACATGTCTCGCCACTCGTCGATGGCGCAGAATTCATCTACCTTGACTCCCTGCCGAAGAGGGTCGACGAGAAGCCAGAAGATGATATCGTTGAAGGCCGTGGCCCAGATTGCGTCTCGTTCTTCTTTGCACATGTGCTCTAACTTTCTCTCGTTGGTACGGTCCTGTTCGTACTCCTCGGCATGGTCGAAAACCTAGACTATTTATTAGACCATGGGACTTCTTTGCGTGCGGAATACTTACGCGGGTCTGGAAATCTTGCGACCCAAACATTTCTCGTTGCAGCAAGAGCTGTATGGATTTCAACTTCTTTTCAACATTCATTGACACATTTGGATTGTTGTTAAGCATCAGACAGTCTTGCACCGCGGCATGGTGGAAGTCAAAGTCTCTTGCGAAGAGACGGACGGCATTACGCCTGAACGCTTCAGAATTATCTTGCTCCCCGTCTGGAACTCACAAGATTAGTATGACTGCTTCTCTTATATTATCTTGCAGAGGATGTGAACGATTGGATGACTTACAGTTGATGGAACCAAGAGCAGGATAAGGTCCTCTCCCGGAATACACACTCGAGCGTGTGGTGTTTCGGACTGGAGGCATCGTGTTTCGGACTGGGTTGTGCTGACGGCAGTAGGTAGATGGTAGAATAAAAGATAACCTGGCTGGAACAAGCTAGTGTACAAGCGCTACTCTTCTACTATTAGGCAGGAGTGACCAAACAGTCATGGCAGCTTGACTGTTTCCGAACGGGCACTCGCTAAGAAACGGGAAATGGCTTCTCTCACCATACGGAAAGCAATATTCACATCAAAAAAGCTCCTAATTACCTACGTCTCTGACAGAGTGAAATATATCCTGGTGTAATACATGGTCTAAGGATCAATATTAGTGCTCTGTCATCAATCAGAACATATGACCTTTCGTATCTTCATACGAATATTAATCCTCGGCAACTAATGCGCATGGAAGTGCAATTCTCATGATACCTTGCAATGTCAATGGTTGGCATTCCGCTCTCTATTGCACATTGCTCAAATGATCCATTACTAGATGAAGAGGGTTGAGAAGATTGACTGCCCAAGGCATTTGATAGTGGAATATATCTAAAGACTGTAGAGAAAATAGTGCGGACCTTTACGTATGGTGTGGGAGTAATCCCCGACCCGCATCTGATCGCTCCCTTGAAAATTGTTTACTAAGTTTGCCCATTGCCATGATATACCAGATGTCCTTAGAGCCCAGAAGAACTCATAGCACGAAGATGCTGCCTACCGCATCTTCTGGCTATATTTAAGACGGAAACCAAAACCGTCAATGCGTGTCCGCCGAATAAGAAAAAGAAAACATGCCGTGAAACACCTTCACGCCTGTCCGAGACTGGTAAGTGACAGCCACAGTCAACGCAGGAGAAGCATAGTGAGGTCCTACTCATAAACTGCGAAGACGTAGATCTATCTTCCAATGAATGTCGTAGGCCTAAAAGCTCCGCAGATAACATGGTTGGTATCCACGAAGAAGCCAAGAATCAGGCCCTGAGCACGTACTTGTCGTAACTCTGACTAGATAAAACTTTACACATAATTGGCTCAACCCTCGAGAATGAGTGCCCTTTGGAAGTATTGAGCTCCTCTCACCACGTCTCATGCATGCAACATCATTCATCATTTTTCGATTCAAGAAAGACATCGTGACGAAGGTTGGCAGAAGCGGATCGATCGTCATCCTCGCAAGTGTGTTGTTGTCACTACCTACCTCACTGCCACGAAGCTGACGCAGTTACATTGGTACTTGGAGACGTATACCAGCACCCTAGCACCCTACGCCACTAGTGTTCACTAAGACCATCAGCATCTACCCAGCCAACATCAGAGTCACCATCGTCGGCACTGTCACCACTGGTCCTAGGGGTAGGGTGATACAGGAACTTCTATGCAGTCTACCACATGCAGAGAATTGTTGGCGCTATGTCGCACATATTCAGGATTCGTGAGTGGGTGCTGAATACCCCGTGTTGTAGGAGAATCTCCTATAGTCGCCGAGCTACATTCTGATTCATGAGAATCCGTTAGCGCATCTTCAAAGGAGTAAATAGGACAGATAACACTCACAAGATCGAAGGATACGAGTTAGATTTGCTATGAAGGGTGCTGGTAGCATGTCGCGGAGTTTATCCTTGGCCTTTGAAACTTAACGCTCCCTCGCTCGTAAGCGAAGGTCTTGGCAGCTCATGCGCATTCCATTAGGCACGTTAAGTCAGCACACACGCTCTGCCATTAGCACTCTAATCCTCAATCAACATTTTCGCCAGCGACTCATCTCAAGCCAGCTGACTAATACCCTTCTTACTTCATATAGCTCATCGACCAACCAATTCTCGATGCGATTTCTACAGATCCGAGATAACGGTGAGCTCAGCCTTGTCCAGCGAATGCCTGATGATCTTCCACCTTACGCTATTCTCTCACACACCTGGGGCACTATCGATGAGGAAGTGACGTACCAAGACTTGCTTAATGGTATAGGTGGAGAGAAGGTTGGTTACCGCAAGCTTGTTCAATGCGGAAGGCAAGCTGCTCAGGATGGCTTTCAATACTTTTGGGTAGACACATGTTGCATCGACAAGACAAGCAGTGCAGAACTTTCGGAAGCCATCAACTCGATGTATTCTTGGTACCAGGCAGCCGAAGTGTGCTACGCATACCTAGCTGATGTAAAATCTGAGGATAGCATATCGACCAGTAGGTGGTTTACTAGAGGGTGGACGCTTCAAGAGTTGTTGGCCCCCCAAGTGGTGTTGTTCTTTGATGGAGAATGGAACCTCCTTGGATCTAGAGCCGAACTGCGAGAAAAAGTGTCTGAATGTACGCAGATTCCTGCCAGTATGCTCTCGCGAGAAGCACGTCTCGAAACTTTCAGTGTTGCACAGAGAATGTCGTGGGCTGCAGAAAGAAAGACTACAAGGATCGAAGATACGGCTTATTGTTTGATGGGAATATTCGACATCAATATGCCTTTGATATACGGAGAAGGAGAAAATGCTTTTATAAGGCTGCAGGAAGAGATCATGAAAATATCTGATGATCACAGCCTTTTCGCCTGGAGATCATCTGATGATCGCGGTGGCTGTCTGGCGACTTCGCCGGCTTCGTTTCGCAGCTCCAGTAACATTGTACAGTCCAACTCTCTGGATGCGCCTGATAATCCTGCGATTGTGAGCAGCAGGGGCGTTCATTTGGACGCCCGTTTCGTAGGTATCGGTCGCGGCAGGCTTGGTTATGCAATACTCAATTGTTGTGAACGAGGGAGTGAAGATGAGCGGATTGCTATCTATCTTCGAGACACGGGCCTGACAATACGACATTTGGAGAGGGTTAAAAGCGAATATTTTGCACAGGTCGACTTCGAGGTTTTTGCTTCACCGCGGTATCCGATAAGAAGGTTGTGCATTCAAAGAACGCGTCTAAAGTCGAAATGGAACGCAAAGGCATGCGAAGAATCGCGTAACGCTCTGTCCATGACATTACTTTCTAGACGGTTGTCACGAGAACAGATGGACGTCACAAGTCCTAAATCACTGCTCGAGGCAGTTAGAATGGGGGTTGAAGATACTGTTTGGTTGCTTTTGACAAGACAAGACATTGAAATCAACGAAGAAGATGGCAACAGGCGAACGGCTCTATCTTACGCCGCAGCTAATGGTAAAGAACAAATTGTCCAGATGTTGATATGTCGCGCCGACGTGCATATCAACACACGGGATGCAGATGGACGGACGCCAATGTGGTGGGCGGTAGAGAAAGGGCATGAAGTAGTGGTCAAGCTGCTGCTAGAGACAGGCAAAATTGATGTCAACTTAATGGATAGAGAGGGGTTGACGCCGCTGTTAAGGGCGGTACAAGCAGGGGATGAGGCAGTAATAAAGCTGCTGCTAGGAACAGGCAAAATTGATGTGGACTTGAAGGACAATAATGGGCGTACGCCGTTGTCACTGGCAGCGGCGGCAAGGGAAAGCTACAGCGCTGCGATGGAACAAAGAGTGGCAGTGATCAAGCTGCTGCTAGAGACAGGCAAGGCCAACGCTAATTCAAGAGATAAGCACGGACGGACGCCATTGTCATGGGCGGCGGCGGCGGCAGCAGCGGCGGCAGAAAGGGAAAGATATAGTGGTGAAATGGAACAAAGAGTAGACGTGATTAAGCTGCTACTACGGACGGGCAAGGCTAAGGCTAATACAAGAGATGAGAACGGGCGGACGCCATTGTCGTGGGTGGCAGAAGGGAGAAATGAGAAGAAGGAGGTAGTATGCGAACTGCTCCTGCGAGAGATGAGGAATAACGAGAGCAACCCAGAGGACGAGAACGGATGGACGCCGCTGACAGGAGCGGTACTAGCAGGTGATACAACATCAATCAAACTGCTACTAGAGAAGGGCAAAGTCAACGTAAATTCAAGAGATAAGGATGAGCTAACGCCGCTATTAAAGGCAGTAATAGAAGGGAACATAGCTGCAACTGGGCTACTGCTAGGAATAGTTGGGGTTGATGTTAATGCACAAGACAAGGACGGGCGCACGCCGCTGTCATGGGCGGTGACAGCAGTTCGGGTGGATTATCTGATAGCCAAGCTGCTGCTTGACACAGCCAAGGTCGACGTTAACTTGAAAGATAAGAAGGGGCGGACGCCGCTACTATGGGCTGTGTTATCGACAATAGAGAGTGGCCAATTGAATGATGCTTCAATAAGGCTACTGCTCAAGGCAGCCCAGACTGATGTTGACCCAAAGGATCAGGACGGTCGGACGCCACTGTCTTGGGCAGTGGAGAAAACGGCAGCGTTAGCGGCAACGGAAGTGGAGGACGTATATTACTTCTGGAATTTGAAGATAATCAGCATGCTCTTAGAGTCAGGCAAGGTCGACGTCGACGCTAAAGACAATAAAGGGCGGACACCATTGTCATGGGCGGCGGCAGCAGCAGCAGCGGTAGCAGGAAGGGAAAGGAGACTGTATAGTAGGTTAGGTCTAATTAGGCTATTGCTAGACACGGGTAAGGTCAACGTCAGCTCAAGGGATAAGGATGGGCGGACACCGCTGTCGTGGGCAGCTGCGGAAGGCGACAAGGCAAACATATTATGCCGCCTGTTAGCGTTGAAAATGATTGATAACGACAATAAGTTGAAAGGCGAGAATGAAGATAGGTTAACATCGCTTTCAGGGGCAGTATTGGCAGGAGATGAGGCAGTAGTTAAGCTGCTGCTAGAAACAGGCAAGGTCAACATTGATTTAAAGGATAGGGATGGACGGACGGCGCTGTCAAGGGCAGTGTTAGCTGGAAATGAGGCAATTATCAAGCTGCTACTGACAAACAAGGCCAATATCAACTCAAAGGACGACGACGGGTTAACTCCGCTGCTAGGAGCAGTAACAACAGGAAACGAGGCAGTAGTTAAGCTACTGCTAGAGACAGGCAAGGTCAATGTTAACCTAAGAGATAAGGATGGATTAATGCCACTCTCAAGGGCAGTTTTGTCAGGAAATTGGATAGTAGTTAAGCTACTACTAGACACAGGCAAGGTTAACATTAACTATAAGGATAAAGATGGACAAACGCCACTATCAAGGGCAGTATCCGCAGGGAACGAGGCAATAATCGAGCTGCTGGAGACAAGCAAGATTGGCGTCAACACAAACGATAAAGATGGACGCAATCTGCTAACAAGAACGGCAGGATTAGTATTGGGGCGAGCTGCTGGGTCGCGCACCTAGCCTTCATATAGCAATCAACACCACAAGTTCGCATACTCTACTATCACCTTTCGTTGTATATTCATCGGATCAACATGATAAAATGAGTATCTGGGGTGATGATTTGACCAAAATTCGGCGTACGCCTTGACACAAAAAGGGATACAAAAAATATGATTTTCCTGCGAATCGGCACAAAAAAGAGCGTGGTAAAAAAAAGAGAAAATGAGTGTATTTCACTAACTTATTTTACATAAATGCATGTTTCTAGTTCACATTGCAAGAGGATACAAGCGGCATATTGAGTTGAGATAGTTAGCTCTCGATCTGAAAAAGTTAAGAGTGATAGTAAGGATAGAAGTTCGGAGGATAGAGTATGGAGAATTAGCAAAGGCCTTAATAGGTTACTAGATATACAGGCAGGAGTGAATAGGTGGTAAGAGGGTCGTCGGTCTCAATCACCAAGGAGCAAACAACTCAGAAACCTTGCTCCTTGCCCCAGTTTCTCTCTCGCTCCACCACTTTCAGCCACTCGCCCTCCCCCACCACCTACCCATCTCAATACCCCTCTTTATGCACCAACCTCCACCCCCTAACCCTAAACACCCTGCACCCCCTCACATTCCTCACCGCCCACTCACTCGGCGTCGCCTTCTTCGCCGCTTCCGCCCTCCCCTCCATCCACCTCTTCGCATCCTCCACTTCATGAATCGCCAGAAAAACCGGCACATCGTCGCCCTTCGTCAGCGGCGTCCTAGCTCCAAGCTTGTACCTTAGAGTACGCCTGTACCCCGGAAACGCAGCAAGTTGGCTGATGTGCTCGGTTCGGAACCAGTTATCGTAGTCATCTGGGTCTGCAGGCTGCGCTTCTGCGGTGAGGATCTCGGGGGCGGGGACTACTGTGGGTGTATTAGTCATGGGTGGAATTGAAACGTAACGAAGGAAAGTAGAATGTGCTTTATGAGTACATACCTTCCCCCAAACCACTCGGGTCATACACCTGAATCAGCCCGTAATTCCTCGCGTCGAAATCCCCATTCTCGAGCATTCCGTCCGATGTCGCTCCATTGCGCGCGAACAACGCGCTTGTAGTCCGTACGGAGCGACTATTCGGCGCTTCTACCGGGTCGGCGAATTCGCTTTGGTACACGGCTAAGAAATTGCGCTTGGATTCGTCTGGTTGGATACCCGGGAGGTCGATCTCCTCGTAGACGGTTGCGCGGACGGCAGAGCCCGAGTTGACGAAGTCGGGGACGTGCTCGGAGGTGTACCATTCTTTCCATGTTTGGGGGGAGACTTGTGTCGGGCGTGAAGTCACGTGGAGGAGGTACGGTGCTGTAGATGGCATTTTGAGAGAGGTGGTGAAAGTGCGGAGATGATGTGGGTTTGGCTTCCGGAATGTGCTTAAGGGTTTGAAATTGATGAGGGTGCGGTGTGCTAAGCCAGTCATGCCTTTCGCGCACCGAAGAAGCACAAAACGTTAACCAGACACTGCAGTGCTATATTCAACACCATATGATACCTCGTCGTGGTAGCATTTTATATGAGGTTTGAAGGACCGAGCGTTGATGCTGATGCTTTTCCGACACGCTTTTCCGGACCTAGCTTGCATTAAGCAAAATTCTGACAGGATTGATAAGAGGACCTTTCGCATTCGGCGATTTAGGATTGCGGTATGTTATCGTTATGTTGTATTCCTACTGTGGAGGAAGAAAATCAGATAAACCGATTATCTGGACTCAATAATGCACTCAGAGTAAGTTGGCTACATCGTGATGCTTCATGAAGAACATCAAACCTTGGACATTGAATTCAAAATCAGCATCGAATATGTGGATAGCATCTGGCTTTCAAAGTCTCCGCATTTGGTGATTAGCATGTCGAAAGATGATATCTGCTAAAGTTGGGAGAAGGGCGCGTGTGGAGTTCCGCGAACAACCCGCGGGAAGCGAGTCGGGGAACTTATCGCACAGGCCAGCCCTCCTTTTGCCTACAGCGTGCTACCTTGCGAAGTGAAGTCTCAGAATAACTTATATGTCCTGTGCGCTGCTACAATCACTAGTAATTTTAGTACACGTGCGAAACCAAGGGTAGATGCTAGGTCGACACCAAATCTATTGTTGTGTAAAGTACTGCTTTGCTTCTCATTTCGTTCGTCGCTCTTCTGAGACATGTATAGAAATACTTCGTCTTATCAACACAGCTCCTAGAGTAACACAGACTGAGCCACACGCGATGCACAACGTCACCACGCATGTTCCACTCATGCCCACGCCGTTGACCTCGCGCAAGCCCTCCGCGGCGCCGCGCAAAGCTTAGGCACTAGACGAGCTCGCGGCCGACGCACGCGTGCATAAGCCTCGGCAAGCCTAATGTCAGCTCGAACAACATCCGCGCAAGGCATGACAGACGTCCGCATTCAGCGACTCGAAAAGACCACGTCAGTCATTCTTCCATCAGGCATTGGATTGGACAAGCTGGGAACCATGGCACGCTCATCAGAGAGGTTTGCGGTATGAGTGCGGGGTATCAAGGTGGCTCGACCACTCGGCGACGGCGCACGGGATCTGCGTAGCGTGACGCAATGAAAAAAAAGCGACAGGACGCGACGATCGATGAAAAGGGGGTGGACCTGAAGCGAAGAAAATAGTAATGGTATTAAATAAGATACAAAAGTGCGGCGCGACGGCGTACGCTGCAAGTCGCCAATGGGCGCGAATATGCATTTCGCAAGCCGTTCTTAGCGCCGGGGAATCTCTGTCCGTCCGTTTCATGTATTCCTAAGCCCTCGCGCACGCAGATACGGAAGACGGCAAACGCTTCTGATTTCGTGGGAGAGCAAGTGCAAACACAATTGCGCTTAGGCAGTGTGCGCCGCGGATGAGTCGGTGGGCTTGCCTCGTGCTTCGCGGCCCTTCTCCGACCAGGGGAAGTGAGCGACGGGAATGACGAAGAAGCTTTAGAGTGTTAGCAACCAATGAAGTAGTAGGAGTAATCTGTATGACCAACCTGTTGGAGCTGTCTGCAATACCAGCCAATGCGTTGTACCAAGCGAGGAATGCAGCAAAGAGGCCAAAGTAGCCACCAGCTTTGATGCAAGCCTTGTTGGGTCCGACAGCGTCTGCCTGCAGGTATCCAATGCCCAGGAGCAAAAAGGCCAAATCCAGAGTGAAGAATAGCGAGAAGAAAGCTACAGTCGAGCGCAGGGTGCAGAGAAGGAGGATGAACGTGAAGATGAACCAGCCCATCAAATAGAGTCCGAACGAGTTATCAAACGGTGCCGCGCCCCCTTCCGTCAGAATGTCCTTAATTTGGAAACCGCCTGGGGTCAGAATAATGGCGAATGAGAGCCAGAAGCCGCCGTAAGATGAAAGTGCGGTGGCACCAAAAGTATTGCCAACTGCCATTTCCCTGATCTCACAGTCAGCATCCTGATTTTTCAAATCATGAATGCAGAAATAGGTACATACCACATGCCAGCCAGCAGCTGGACGAGGCCACCATAGCCGTAAGCAATCGCTACGACGAGGTTGGGTTCGCCGATGGAACGGGTTCCCACGTTAACTAGTGACAAAACAAATGTCGTCAAGGCGAAAGCGGACAGACCCAAAGGAGCTGGGTTGGCGAAATTGCTCTTTGGGGCACTAATGCCACGTTAGCGATTGTCAACGGAAGTTAAGTCATGTTACAAGACATACCGGTACAGACCAGGCTGGAATTCACCACCGAACGCAGTAAGTCGGTAGTCGGGGTTGTTGGTAGCAATGTGAGCCAAAGGGTTACCACCTACAATTACATTAGAAGTGTTTAAAAAAAAAAAGGGTACAAGCTGAGAGCTCACCATAATCGTAAGGCTTCCTCTCCTTGGCTACGCCCGCATGGTCAAAGGTGCTGGTACCATTGAGAGGGTGATGTGGTTGCTCACCAGCAATGCCCGCAGCCTACAACACAGTCAGTAACCCGGTGAACTCCAAAATCGAAAGTAGCAAATAGCTCGAGTAAGGGGACCGTACAGTATCGTTATGTTCTTGAGCAGTTGCCATTGTTGTGAGATTGTATCTTGTATACTAGAAGATGGGTATCAAGCGGTGAATGTGAAGGCGAGCTGAGCGCGGCGACCAGTCCGGGTTTGGTTCTGAATCTGGGGAGCAAACAACTAGAGAATCAATCTGGGGATCTGGGGGTAATATAAGCTCAGGTTCGCCGGTCCGGAGCTACGTGTGCCAGGAAGCATGGCACCTCTTTAGCTCAGGCCCCAGTAAAGACCCTTGTTAATTAAACCTAAACAGGAGCTAAAAAGGACGATTTGGGGCGATTTCCCCAGGCCGGCTAAAACTGTGGCCGTAGTGGACGGGGTTGAGCATCGAATGGACAAGCAACATGCTGGCGTACCGCTGCGTCGACGCATCAGCCACTTGTGCAGTGGATCGGCGCCATTGAATTGAACCGAGGCCCCTTGGAAGGATTGGACAAAGCGGTCCAAATGGTGCACTAGCCGATTGTCTTTGCAAATGCGCCCACGAGAGAGGTCGATTTTGCCGCGATGTGGGTGCGGAGCAACGGCTTGACGCGCGCCGAAGCCTGTCGCCGACCATGGGTACCCGACGCTTGCATCATCGTGACTGTTGCTGCGAACTCCCACCACTTGGCAATCCTCAGTACTACCGAAGTTCCCTCTGTGCGTTTTGCTTGCGATTACAAATGATGAGTGGCTTCGGTTGGAGAATCGGATGCGCAGGCACACGTTCGCGCCGCGTTGCCGCATGCTTTAGTAGAACCCCTAGTCGCTCGGAGCGAGCTTGCGCGAGGCGGAGTTGTTCTGGTGCGTCAGGATGCAGAACATGAATGGACTCAGCATCAGCCCATCTCTTACCGGTTGCTGCTACCGGTGCTCAAAGCTCCTCAAGGATTGACTGCTCGGCATGCTTGAAGGGTGCAACTCCGCAGCTTGTCGTCGCTGGGCGCCCACTCAAGGTAGTCATCTGCCGGAAGTAGCGGAAACATCCTGAGAAACCAGCGGCTCGACAAGGGAAGGAACATGATGGCATGCGTTGTGGACGTTGTGTGACAGGGGGTGTGCATGCTAAGCTTCTACGAAAACTCTCGGCGTCAGCCATGCCCGAAAGCATGACAAACGTCAACATATCTCCCGATCGTGCGTATCACCGGAGAGCGTCAACGATGCAAGATCTCAAATCTTCTGGGTCGCACAGTACCTATCATCAGGGTACAATTTGTAGGTCAGGGTCCAAAAGGCCCACTCAAACTGGTGTGTGGGATTCGGCTGCCGCGGCGTGGGGACGTGGAGTCGCCCCGGGGCTCCTCCTCGGAAACGAATCATCGTTCGGACCAGCGGGAGAGTCATCAAGTGGCGAGGTTCCCGGGCTCTAGTTGTGCGTGTCGATGGATGTGCACGTGGAAAAGAGTGGCGTGCGATTCCGATCGGGTTTGACATCAGATCATAGTCGCACCACCAGTTCGCCGGTTCAGAGGACCAAGATTCTTAGACATACCAGCGTAGTGAATTTTAAGGCAACTATGCGGTATGTCATGTACCCAAGCAGCCCATTCTTACTAGTGCTTGAATCCCGGAATTATGTGACTTGCAGGGTTCTTGTGGGCGTCTTCAACAATTTCTATGCAGTCCCTGAATTAGCCTAATGACCCTGCAGAGAACCAGCAACCGACAGAGCAATATCTTTTCATCTGTTCGGATAGAAAGCGTCGATCGAGACTGAGCGACGCGGGTCTCAATAAATGCTCGAACAGCCAAGCACTCTTTGGCCATGGGAAACGCCCTGCTCACCGCTTGCAGATACTCGCTTTGTTGCATTGACCCCGCGGATGAAAAAAAAGACTGAGATGCAGTTGTTCGGACTTGAGCTTGAAGGTTTTGTTGCTTAGGAGATCTAGGCTTTGCGCCCTGTTATGGTTATGCGGAACGACTAAGGCTTCCACTGGAAACTCTCAACACTTGAACCAACTGCGAGCCTCGCAGGGCTATTTGATGACCGAGTGCACAGACGACCAGTTTTCGCAGCTCTCGAATCGGGTGCTTGTATCGCCCACGACCAATATGCATCAAAGTGTATTGAAAAAAAAAACGGGTTTCAATTCACGGGTTGCAATCCTTAGCGACGCTCGATTCCTGCTTGCAAACGTGCAGTAGCTGTCTATGAGTGTAGTTACTGGAGTACGATGATCAGTGAGGGCGATGGCACCGGCCAGGTGAGAGGGAGTCTATTGTGGAGGAGTAGTGGAAGGAGCATTGATATCCATGACTGCGAAGGGTATCCCAAAAGCCCACGACGAGATTAAGAGCTCTTCACAGAGCTCTGGCGCCGTGAGAGGACATGGGAAGATGAGGAGAGGTGTGCTCGAAGACTTTGGTGGCGTTCGCTGAGGAATCCTGCCGTACTTGGCGGCATTGGCGAGCCAGGGGCGCTGAGGCAGCGAGCGACATGGGGCACTTGTTGTAGAGGCGTGTACTGTTTAAATATCGCACCGAAAGTCGAACTGGTAACATAATGGTCAGAGTTCGCTGTACTGTGAGAAGAAGCGCGCTACGAGGCGTGACGCGACGTGCTAGGCCCCCACTGTGGGGAGCTTCCATCGTTCAGCTCCGCCCCCTCCGATGACGCGGGAAGCTCTTGGAAGCTCCAGGCACCGCCCTCGAGGTACTCTGGTCCGGCAGTCTTTCTATAACCCCAGCACTCATTGACTCCCATTGCTCCTCTGTAACCACAAAGCTCCAGCGGAGACGGTCGCAACTGCCAATTTCCTCCCCGCACCTTCCCTGCGCCCCCGATAGACGCCGTCATGACAGGCAGCCACGGCATCCACGGCGACGAAACGACGCGCGAGTATTTCCACCACTCGTCGGCCCAGCGCGTCAACACCGACATCGTGCTCGTTGAAGCTCTCCGCAACCAATACCGCAATCTCGACCTTGTCGTCGTGCCCAGCTACGGCACCAACCTCCTCGCATACGCCTCCGCCGGCTTCGCCACGGCCACGCCGCTCGAAGACCCTGTCAAAGATCCCGTCTACGGTGGTGCAATCACATGGCGTGAGTACATCCCGCCATCGCGACGCCTGGATAGCAGCCCTGGCCTGTTCGCCGAGAAGGTCGTGTTTGGGAAATATCTGTACAAGTGGAAGGACCAAGAGCTCATTGTGTACATCGCGAACGGCAGGGATGGGACTGCGTGGTTACCCGAGATTACAAACCAATACATCCTCACTCGGGACACACACAAGCTCGACGAGCTGATCAAGGACGCGACGCTGTGGGGCCAGGAACTTCGCAATGAAGTGTGGGTGTTTGACCAAGGGTACTGGCAGAAGAGTCATGAGCTGTGGCTCTCAGTGCAGAAGAGCCAATGGGAAGATGTTATACTCGACGAGGGAATGAAGAAGCAGCTCATTAGCGATGTGGAGAACTTCTTTGACGGACGAGAGACATACCAGAATCTAAAAGTGCCTTGGAAGCGAGGAGTCATCTATTATGGCCCACCTGGAAACGGCAAGACTATCAGCATAAAGGCCATGATGCACAGCCTATACCAGCGCGGTGTTGACGGCAATGAGAAGCTGTCCGTGCCAACACTCTACGTGCGCACTCTCTCTTCTTTTGCAGGCCCGGAATACTCTCTCCGCGCTATATTTACAAAAGCTCGTCAGGTCGCTCCCTGCTACCTTGTCTTTGAAGACCTCGACTCAATTGTCAGCGATCACGTTCGCTCCTACTTCCTTAACGAAGTAGACGGTCTAAAGTCGAATGATGGAATTCTCATGGTTGGCTCGACAAATCACCTTGACCGCCTGGATCCAGGTATCTCCAAGCGACCGAGCAGATTCGATCGCAAGTACTACTTCCCGGACCCTGACTATGACCAGCGGGTTCAATATGCGAAGTACTGGCAGGAGAAATTGAAGGATAACGATACCGTCCAATTCCCAGACGACCTTTGCCCTGCCATCGCGAAAATCACCGACAAATTCTCCTTTGCATACATGCAAGAGGCCTTTGTGGCAAGCTTGCTTGCTATAGCTGCCCGAGGTAACAAGAGCGCTGAGGATACTGAGGATGTTACCCGCGACGAGATGCAAGCCCTGCATAGGGCTTTGGCACAAACTCTGGGGCACTCTGACCTAGATGACCTTATTTTGTGGAAGGAGCTTCAAAAGCAGGTCAAGATCCTTCGGGAGGAAATGGACGAGAAGAGGGCGCAGTCACAGACTCCTGCCCTAGTGGCATCGCCGCCAGCCTCTGATGTGCCACCTCGCCAGTCAACAAGACGCGGCAATGAAAGCATACCTCGACGTCAGGCGCGCAGTTATCAGGACGAGCTGGATGCGATGTTACACGACCCTCTCCGGCTCTCAAGCGAGCGACTGGCTGAACGCCTTCGTCATTTTGGCCTTTAGCGAATGCATGAACCATCGAAGGGGATGTGTTAGTGATTACACTTTCTATTCGGCGTCTAGGTTGACCTGAGGTCTTGGTCCATTGTTTGCGACCGTTTCATGACTTATGAATATATACAACTCATCTAAATGTATATCGTTGCATTGGAAGTACGCTTTTGATATATCGGTAGTAATGCTTCCATATCTGGTCTTTATCCGTACACGTTTGACCTCGGCATCTTCCTATGCTGGAATCGTTCAATATGGCTTCAGCAAACACATCTCTTTCTAACATAGGATCCACATTCCTCTTTCTCCTCCATCCCAGCTTCCCCCGCTGCACTAGATATCTACTCCACCCTCCACCATCACATACCCCCAAACTCGCCATTACAAGACCTCACCGACCCTCTTCCCCATCACCCCATTAACACAACAGAGTTCAGCTTTAGTAGACTGTGGTACTTCTCTTCAGTCACAAGGCGGCACTTACTCAATCTTCAGCAGTTGTTATTCGTTGATGGCGCAGAGTTCTTAGCGGAGTAAAACATCATAAGCATTTTATAAAGAGACGTCCTTCTTTCCTTGTCGCTCTTTAGGGTGCATCAGGAACGCAGCACTGTGCTTTGATTCCTGAAATTGAAGATAGACCGCACTCCAGAGTCCGACCATCTGCGACCCTCACGTCTTATAAGGTGATAGTTCTACCGGATCTGTTCATGCTGCCTCCGTTGGCGGTGGACCAAAGACACCTTCATTCTGCCCTTTTTACCTCTCAGAACCGTGCTTCATCGTCCTCGACTAACACAGCCTTGGTGGGCTTTTCTAGAAGGAATTTAATCAAGTTTTCTCTTATCTAACAACTAAATATGGTTAGTGGCATGTGGCTAGGAAAGATAGATGATGGCAAAGGGTGAGCACGCGCGTCTGTCGTACCCGTATGGTCTGAAAAGGCGGCCAAAGCTAGTTAAAAAAAATCCTGAAGGAATACTTCATTCCAACAGCAAACTGGGATTAGACGAATGATATATTTCCGTGCGCCCTGTATTAAATACCTTTGGTTTCGTATCTGTTGAATACTTAACTCCCTCTTCTCCGGATATTTTGGATACAAATACGTTGCATATTGGACAAATCCTAATTAAATCGTGCTCGACCATGTGTCTGAGCCACAATCATGTCCGTTTAGATATCTTGACGTACTTCTATAGTATATGGTTGTCTTATCTACTTCAAAGGCACGTGGCGGATATGTTCTGCTTACGTAATCCACACACATTCGCATGCTTCAAAGAACCTGGAGGATTCAGGTTTTTTACGCTTGGCGCGCATTTTAAATCTGATTACCAACGATCTCGGCTCGATAGCTCTCGCTTGACGTATGTTTATGTGCTATCGCATTAAGTTGTTTCTCTCTTTCTTTCCTCCTGCTGGCGGTGTGTCGCATCTTTGCATACGCTACAATTTGATCCGCCCGACAGGCTCAATACAAAATTGAATTGTTAATACGCGTACCTTCTATCTAGGAGCTAGGGCTTATATCATCTCACGTAAGTCTGCATGCAAGGTACACCGATCTACGGTTGAGATAGACGCCCGGTGAACTAGCATGACTTATGTCGCTTCTCCTACGTGATCGCCTCGGGTACGGTCTAAAGATTGATACGACGCGCAATATTTATATGGAATAGTAGAGATACGATTGGTCAAATACATCTAAGCTAAGCCTTCTGTCGTATCAAAGAGTCGATTTGTTGAGAAGTTCCAGGTTAGTGGGCGATGCCATTGACGTGGTTGCAGCATTGACCATTTCCGGACGCGTAATACTGTATTTCTGCAGTTAACCAGCAAGGAGCATAAAAGTGGGTCTTGAGGACGATTAACAGATCATGATTGGGGCTTGGCTCATCCATTGATTGTAAAGCTCTACTATTCCGATCGCTGACGATAGAAGCGCCCTGGTTTCTGCCTATATTATACCCACGACCACGAGCACATTATCTTTGGACAGATCGACCCCATATTGCAACTTTTATTTTTATCAGCCTTGAAGAGTACATATCTTCATTATGGCTGGTCCAGAAATACCCATTCCACCAGAGTTCGCTTCCAAGCTTCGATTTGTTCCGAGCAAGGACTCGCGTACAGACACCGAGATCATTACTGCGCTTGACCAACATGTACCGATCACTTCAGAGAAAAACATCTGGACGTATTGGCATGCAGGAGTTGATGCCATGCCTCCATGGAACAAACGCACGATATGTGACTGGGTCCGCCTGAATGGCCCGGATTGGACTGTTCGTGTCCTCAACAACGTACCAGGCCACCCAAACAACGCGCTCAATTGGATTGAGCCCGAACTGCTTCCAGAGACATTTGTCCAAGGAACAATGATCGGACCGTACGTGGGCCCGCATTCTGCCGACTTCCTACGGGGTGCTGCATTGTCCAAATACGGCGGCGTATGGATGGATGTCAGCTGCATCCTTTTTCGAAGCATTGACAAGATATGCTGGGATCAGCTTGCCGATGAAGCTTCACCTTTCACAATCAGCACGCCAGTTCAATTCGGCCTGATCATGGCTAACTCTTTTGTCGCCGCACGAAAGGGTGACCCTTTCATCAAGGCGTGGCATGACCTCTTCATGCATCTGTGGAAGGGACAAAAAGACTGGACCGGTATCGCTAGTTCTCCGCTCATATTGTCTATCGTACAGAAATTCAACTTCGGCCAAGCTGAGGATGCTGGGTTTCACTGGAAATTCACTGTGGATCCGGTGACTGTCATGGGTTATATAGGCCAAGTCATTGCTTGGGGCCGGCTGGCATGTCTTAAAGAACCCAATGGAGGTTTTGACGGCGTTGAATATTATACAAAGCACGTTTTGTGCTTTGATGCACTTAACGAAATATTCGCTGCCGAGAAAACAGTTGGATATGATGGCGAGGACATCTACAAGATATTTACCACGCGTCGGGACGCAGATCCTGAGAGTCAGGAATACAAGAGGGCATACGAAGCGACGTGGAGGCTCTTGACTCAGAGCACCGTGCAAAAAATTACGCACGGTAAGGGCTTGACTACCGATGTACACTGTGGTTATCTTTTGGACCGGAATGAAGGAAGTGATTGCGAGCCGGGTACATTTGGGGAGCTGTTGCGATATGGTAGAGTGCATTTCGAACAGACGCGGGAGGAAATTGAGTATCGGGATGCTCATAGGGCAGATGATTCGATGATCATTCATAAGGGTTTATTGGAAGCATAAATGCTCTGCGAGCAGCTACATAGAACAGCCTGTGCTCTTTTAGCGATGCACTCCCCAGAGTATGAAGCCTTTTGTTCATAAACTAGCCTCCCTATCTCAATATCAATATAACGTATTATAGATGACGAAATTGAGGGATATGTCGCGAGCCGAGTTGATCATAGTGAATGATGCATGCAAAGCGCCTTGTCCTCGACAGAACGGTTTAAAAAGCCTTGAGTAGTCCTAGTTTCGCGCCCTCGTTGTAGAACATCAGGTCGCAAGGCTCATATTCATTCTGCGAAGAATTTCGTCAAAGCTCTAAGCAGACCGACTGTAGAAACAGTACCATGATCTTCACCCTCAAACATCGTTAATCCCACATGCTCCAACTTCCCACTTTCTTTCAACCTCTTATATAACTCCCGTACGTTCGGACCCATTGCCTTTTCTTTCGCCATAACAATCCTTTTCTCGAACTCTTCGTCCGATTCTAATGGAACGCGCTCTAGCTCTTCCTCCAACGACCCAAAGCTTAGTTCCAGATGTGTAGTTTCTCCTTGATATGCTTCTTCCTCTCTCAGAAGAAACTTTTCACCCCACCAAATCGAGGGACTAACGACAAAATACGCATCAAACCGGCCTCCCTTCCCCGCAAACAGCCCGTGCAGAGCACATAGCCCTCCAAAAGAATGCCCCCAAAATGCCTCCTTCCCAACCTCGGCTCCTTCCCCCTCCAGAACACTTTTAACAAAGGGTCTTACCTCACCCTCCACAAAATCCAAAAACGCGTCTGCGCCACCAAGCACGCCACCGTGTTTGCCCATACCCTCCCCCGGCGTCCCGTCCGCCGTGCAAGGTGTATAATCGCGGTTTCGCCCTGCGAAGTTATACAACGAGCCAGTCTCTGCAGGATCGTGCGGATATCCGATCGCAACAATGATGCCACCGCCAGCCCAATTCAGCGTTGTTTCTCTGCGCCAGCAAATGTCTGCGGCGGTCAGAAAATTTGCATTACCATCGAGGATGTAGATGACCGGAATGCGATTCTTGCGTATCTCCAACGATTTGGAAAAATTGAGAGGGCGGGAGATTTGGAGGAGGTATTGGTGTTGTGTTTTGGAGTTGGTAAGCTGGTGGGAGGAAGTCCGGGATGGGATGGTGGCTGGTGGAGATACGGTCATACTGAAGATAGAAGTGTGAGATGTTACGGGTACGTCTTGATGTTAAATGGATGATTGAATTTAGAATTTAAATATGAAGACATGCATCAAAACAGTGTACGAACGACAGTCCGTGTGTTGCTTGGTTTGCTACAAAGTGTAAAGGAAGCCGATTTCGGTGCGCTAGCCGAGGTAGAGTGCGCTGCGCCCAGTGGGGGCGCAGATGCCCAGATTTTGAATACAAAGCTTTTCAGCGAAACCAGCATAGCGGATCTTGTATTTCGGAACGCAGAAATACAATACACTCTACGCTTATATACTGGAAATTTGTTCGGACCAATATGTCACCATTTCTCGCGCATATCTCGGCTATGCAGGAGTCTTGCTGTAATCAGTACCAGCGAGCCAACCAACATGGCTGAGCCCTTAACAGAATTAGTCTCAATTACAAGGAGGTGAGAGGAACTCACTGAAAAAGCTATCAAGCCTTGGTAGTCTTCCCTCTTCCTTGGATCTTTGCCTATGATCGTCGCGCCGATTGGTGCTCCAGTTAATGTTGCGATAGATATGACGCTGTAAAAAGCTCCAATCCTTGCGCCAACTTTATCACCAGATATGGTTTGACTGACAGTGGGCGGTAGCAGCGAGACAATGGCGCCCGAGGTGAAACCGAAAAGCGATGTGAATAGGGCAAGGACCGATACTGACGACGCTAGGAGCCAGACAGATAAGCAGACGAATCCAGAGAGGAATGTCATCAGTAAGATAACGTTGAGACGCCCAAAGCGGTCACCAAGAAGGCCTCCACTGATGTACATTTAGTCAAATCCATCGAAAAGGGCACTACATCTTACATGACCATTCCAGGCACGCTGGAGCCACTCATGAGCGGCAAAAGGTATTGTCCAATTGAGTGGTCTGCATGAACACTCGAAGCATATGATTCTATTAAGCATTAGCCACGTATGCATCAGAAGGCAGGACACTCACTGATATAGAATCCTGGAATCCATAGTCCAAAATATATCAAGAAACCTCCAAGTGCTAACACAGCATATCTGGCATCGCAGAACCCGCAAAAATCCAGCAGTGTACTGAGCTTGATCTTCCTGCAGCTAGGCCTGTCCTTGGAGATCCAGAGTGCGATTGAGTAAGAAGCACTTGAATATCAGCAGGAGACATGAAACAGCGTCACTATGAACTTACAAAACCTTAACTGCTGCAATACGCATTGTCCAGGAGAAGCCAACCAAGGGCTGAAGCTGTGTAAACATGAGAGAATAACACAAACCACCCATGGCACCTCCCGCACTTGCTAAACCCATAGCCATGGCAAGCTTATCGTCGAAATGCTGGGCCACAACTGTCCAAGCTGGTTGAACTCCAAATCCCACAGCCACACCCATGAATAGACCTTGTGTCAGAAAGATCTCCCATAGGGCGCCTCGATGACAGAATGAAAGCATCAGGAGTGCAATTGACGTTCCCAACCCAGAGAAGAGGTACAAATGCTAGTTTCTGTGAGTGGAGACGTTCTAATATCGGTGTAATCGCCTACCTTGATACCGTGGGCATCGCATATCCCTCCTGCCACTGTCGACAAGAAATTCATTAGTGCCAGTTGAAGCGTTCCAATGATTGAAATCGTGGAGGGTGTTGCTGCGCTGAGGTATTCTTTCTGGTAGTAATCTTGGAAGAACCCAAAACTATTCAAGATGCCAACGGACGAGTAGTAGACAAGAAAGGATCCGATGACCGTCAGCCACGCTTGCTTCCCTCCATTTGCATGTTTGGTATAGCTGCATTCGGTATCTGGAATACTCTCAGTGTCGACAGGGGAATTTCTGATAGCGTTTTTGGTCATGTTGTTCTATATCACTAGGAAGAGAGTGTTGAAATTTTACATCAAGATAATGAACACTAAACTTCATATGTAGAAATCAGAGCGTCCTAAATTGCTACAAGCAAGCTACCCCGCGATTTGTGTCCTTTATTGGCGTCATATCCCACCTCAGTTGTGACACTGCGATGTCAGTACTGTTTTGAGCAAACGGAGCTACCGAGGGTTTGTATCTTGATCCCGGATATATGGCCTCTTGTGGAAATGTAAGGCTTCAATGGCTGGAGGATCAAATCACGATATGTCAGTCAAGCCAGGTCATGCGTAGGTATCCGTAATCCGGGTGATACCTGGGCAGTCGGGTTACGATATTGTTACGCACTATGTAGCGTCAAAACATCAGTATCCGGTATACAGACTTTTTGTGTTCCCTAATATCTGCTGTATGATGTCTATGGGCGTAGAAATCTACTTGAGCTACCGCATAAAGCGAATGCTCCTTCGGTTTACAGTGGGCCTCTTAGTGTCAGCCGAGCGGGAGCAACCAGGTCGTGCGACTTGTCAAAACGACAGCAAATCGTTATCTAGGTCCAAGCGAAATGCGTTATACAATTTCGGAAGGCAATGTTAGGGATATTTCCATGTAATTGCGGTCCATGTTGCCGTCACTTCGAAATGTTGTCATAAGAAGTGGGGAAACAGATACGGAGAAGCCAGAGTCAGCAGGCTTTCTTCCCTCCCTTGTAGTTGTATTTCAATTTATAGTTGAATCGCTTCTGGAAAACCAACCCTCGCTGGAGAGTCATCGTTGTAAGTTGTATAGATACCGAGGTGTACGAGGCCTACGTGGTGGGACAAGAGCTGGACATGCTGTAATGCGGAGCCTTGATATGCCAGCTGTCAACCGGAAAAAGAATATGTTCATAGTTTTCGTATGTCTTTTGGAAAATTCCTCAGCCAGACAATGAAGTTGTCCCACGACGGATGTACATGACGCTGCGCACTAGTCGCCGGGGGCTGCCACGGTACGCCAACCAGCCGGATGTAAGCACCAGCCCATAGTAACACAAACTGGCGACTTGCCTCAACAATAACAGAGCAATATAACGGGATGAATGAATATGTCTGTACAGCGTCGCAGCAATGTTGCCTCGGAGGTGGCGTTGTCGGGAATGTGCCTTCAATGTTCCGCGGTCTTCGCTTACCGTGTCTTGGCAGTCAATGCACGTCG
>JACVRA010000057.1:241890-289487 GCA_019828545.1 Paracamarosporium sp. OC-R06-R3 | reverse complement strand
TTTCCGACCTATACAACTTTCCGACCTATACAGCTTTCTGACCTATACAAAAAGTCGACCTTGGTCAGAAATTTTCCGACCCTCACAAAAACTCGGCCCTAGCCGGACCCCGCCACCACACCAGCGCCGCACCCATACTCTCACAATGTCAGTACCTGAATGCAGACGTCCCACTGCTACATGCATGCCGTCGCACATAAGCCTGCTTTGATCCAAGCCAGCCAATACAACGCGCCGGCCGCGTGTACAATAGCGTCGGCGGCCATGCAGACGGGTCGGCGACGTGTGTTAGAAGTAGAAAATGAAATGGTGTTCATGCAAAGTATCGAGTAAACAAGTTGGTTGTTGAGTGTAGGAGTAATGGAGGAACTAGGAAGGTCGGGCGGCTTACATGAGTCTAGCGACTGCCTGATCGAGCGCTATGGTAGCTGCCTTCAACAACGGGCAGGTACAGGGCGAGTGAGGGGAGTGAGGGCGATTGAGGTTATCTGCATGATGAACGGCTGGTGTATTGTGGAGAGTGACGCGGTTGGTATTTGAGCTGAGTATACTACAAGGTTGCGGACACTGTGACTGGTATCTTGAACATATCAGCTCGGTGCTTGGTGTTGAAATGGGCCAAGAAGTAACTATTGAGGTACCGACTTAGGAGCTTTGCCATAGTAAGCTATATACAAAGGTGAGTGGGAGACGCGTGATTGGCTTCCAACACTTTACACCGTCCTTCTGGTATACACGTCTAAGTGGCACCACGCTAGCACAGCCACAAGTTATGTACCTGCAGCAACGCGTCTCCGGGTCGTAGTCCATGTCTACTTCACTTACTCTCACTATATTCGCGTTTGTTTACTCCACCACTTGACACCTTTCCACCTTGCTCTCAGCAGCACTACATCGTCCACCATGAAGCGCAACACATTTGCTGTTGCTGCATCCTCCTCTGCCCTGGAATCGCTCTATACGAGTGTACGTGTCACGATATATCTTTCTACCATTGCAGTCGAAGTGCTAACAAATCATCGTGTAGGTATGCGATACGGCCATGGCATACATACAAGACCACCCATCCGCATCGGCGTCCAGTGTTCAGGAGTATTTCAACAAAGTCGCAACCACATGTATGTATGTCCACTCTCACATTGTTGCTTCTCTGACCATACAGCAATCGACAAAGCGTTAGCTGATATGGCTACCGAGGACGAGAATCCCAGGAAGCGAGCTCGTGTCAACGACAGCGTGAGTACACTTTCTACCCTGTGGTCTCACGCGCTACAGCTAACTGTGCAAAGTCCACCGGGACTCGTCGCCCCATCGTCCAGGCGTCCAAGTCGCGTAGTCGCACGGCAACACCGAGCAAGGAGGCTACTCTGAGCACGACGACCTCAAAGAAGGATAACCTGTCCACACCCACTACCACGATCCGAGGAGTTAGTGAGGATTTCCAGCCACCTGTTCGGGACGCCTGGATGCTGGAGATACTGCGCGAGTCCAGTGACCCCGTCATCCAGCGTGCCCTGGAGACCGCCGAAATGGAGGCTTTCCAGCCACCTGACCGGTACATCCATGTCCTGAAGCTGCTGCAGAAGTTCTATGACCCCGAGGTCCTGCGTGCTTCTGAGGCTACCGATAGGAAGTCCATCGTTGAAGACATGGAGATCGCGAATCTCACAACGCCCACGGGCCCCCGCATCAAGCAAGAGCAGTCAGGCGTGAAGATTCCACAGAAGCGTACATATGGAGGGTTGTAGTCGTGCGTTGGGACATTACTGGCTTCAGCAGTTCAGCTACCAGAGTACCACCAATATCATCTTGCTCTTGTCTGGGCTCGGAGTCGGACTATCTTGATCAAACATACCCGCAATCAGCAAAAAGATAATCTACGTCTATGCAGCAGACCTGTTACCTCACAGTGTCTATAATTGCGATTATCGGTACTATTCCAGCGATCCAAACTTGACCTGCTGGCGTACAATGATACTACAATAGTCTCGGTTAATAGGAAATTGAATAAGACTTTATAATAATGGATCAAGTTAGCTGATGTCTATCTACACATGCCGCAGAACAGCATACTCAGCCTGCCAGTTGAATTCGCTACCAAGGCGCCGCATCCGTTCTTATCCGCACCGCGAGCATACGCCCCTATCAGTGCGGGTGAATAGGGGAGTCTACGAGACGGTAGGACCAGCATCGTCAGACAAAGATACATGTGTTGAAGCCTGATAGATACAAGATGACGGCACAGGAAGCACCAAACAAGTTAAACGGCAAGACCAGTCATTCATCCAGTAATCAACGACCTCACCTCGGCTTATTCTCCCTCCCTCCCGGGCCCAACACGGCTCCACTCGTTCGTTCATCCTTACTCTCCACCGCCATACCTCCCTCTCACGACATGACAAACCGCGTCCCGCACACTCGTATAACCTCGTTGAGCAGTCTACAAATAAACGCTGCACTCAGCATCAGCACACACACACACACACCTCTCACGACTCACGACTCAGCCCTACGGACGTCATCACCACGGCACACATGCATGCCCGCCTGCATGAACGCACCAGGGCACATAATTCTCACACCGTACATGCGAAGGCGGGCCCCTCGCGGGTGCGTCCGCAGCGCACCGTTCGAACGCGGCATGCGAGGCGGAATCGGAGGGCAGTGGGTCCACGTGGACGGGAGGGAGGCTGTTCCCGCACCGTTCGCTCGCTCGCTCACACGTGTCGGCCGTGTCTTATCGCGTCAGCCCGCGTACATCTGAGCATGCGTTGACCGCTCCCGAAATACGCGCAAATCAGCATGCTGAGCTCAGATGGAAAAGTAGGTGAGTGGAAGGGGGTGGATGCATGGCTAGGGAGGGCAGGGGAGGCGCGTGAGCAGGTAGACGAGGCTGATATGAGAGGACCTTTGTATGCGGGTGTAGGGGTGGGCGTTGAGGATGGTGTATGCAGGTGTAGGGGTGGACTCGCTTGCGATAGGGCTGAGTTGTAAGCGCGATGAGTAAATGATTTGAGCAGCAAAGTCAGCAGCAGGAAAGGAAGTCGAGTCCAGGCAGTTAGCTTCAAGACTGCTGCAGGTGAGCTGGCTGTGTGCAGGCAGACGAGCAGACAGGCAGGCAGGCAGGCCGGCAGGCAGGCAACATGTGTTGGATGTTGGGAATCCTGTCATGTTGCGCGGATGAGACGCCGCGGCTGCATGTCACAGGAGGATTTGAAGGCAGAAACCCAAAATTGTTGTCGCGATGTTCTATTTTGGTAGGTAAGACAAACGATACGTGTGTTCTCCTTTCCCGTGGCGCCCGGGCGCCATGATTTGAGAAAGCCGTCTTGATAGTTTCGCGGTGCGTTTAGACGTGCAGCCGGCGCGTCGATAGTTTGGCTAGGCTTTAGCCTCGGCGCCGTCCCACATCCGCGATGCGACGGAACGACAAGGCACGTTTTAGGCTGCCGGATCGTACAGTAGCGTCATGTAGAGCTCGTGTGGCGTATGTTTACCCCCTGGGCTGTAACACCATGTTTCTATGTCGCTTTTGCGAAAGACAGATGCGGACGTGGTGGCAGCCGTTTGGGGTGGAGAACGCGTACAGGGCGTAGCTACGAGACCGCCCCCACAGACGGAGAACTGGTGTTCGCGATTCGCATCGTGACTGCTGGGAAGGTTGGTCGCAGAGGCAGCAGGCCACCGGATTGCCATGCGGTGATGATGGGATGACGCAGGATACCGTGCTTGGCTGGCCGCAGCCTGCAGGGCGCACAGCTGCTGCCGAAGCACAAAGACGTACCTGTTACCGGGTAAACAGAGTTGTACCTGGTCTGACTAGTCGATGCGATGAGCGTTTGGTTTGCACAAAATTGCAAGTCTGGCGGAGCATGGAGCGGTGTCGACGATCGTAGTACAAGTTCGGATTTGTGTTGTGCTGATCGCTTTGGGCTTTTGACATATGGGCACAGGGGGACATTGATAATGGCACAGATGGATCGACTGGCCGTTCTTTCGCCGTTGGGCGCACAGGACGAAGCTGAGATTGTTCCGCTCACCGGGTTCTGCTTCGAGAAGGCAGGTTGCGTCCCGTCAGGCCCGTGGAACGTTGCAAGAATGCAACTTGGGCCGGATCCTCATCAGCCATGTTTCCTGTTCGGGGTCGAGCTCCACCGGCTAATGGCCGCGGTTGTCGTCCCGGCTGCGCTGTGCTCCTGGATGCGCTCGAGGATCGATGACCGGTCCGACTGGGACGGCAACTGGGGCTCCACGACGGTGGAAAAGCACCTCGTCGCCGTCGTGCGTGTCGGCACACGAGCAGCTCAGGCTTCCCAGCGATCAAGAGAAACTTTGGCGGCGGACCCTCGCTCGCCCCTTTCCCAGACACCAGGCGATCCACGTGTCGGCAGGGTTGCCTTTGCAGGCTGCGATCCACGCCACGGGGACGGGGATGGAGCCCGCTCCCTAGGCGAAGCAGATGCAGCCCTTAGCGCGGCCTATCTTTTGGCTTCCGTCCATGAACCCACATTCCCGACTCCCCGCAGCAGAAGCCAGCGCAGCAATTTCAGGAAGAAAAGTTTTCTGTGGAGAAGCGCGCCAAAGGGCGTCTGCTTTGGGGAATCTGCAGACCAACGGCCGCAGGCGAGCAGCGATGGAGCTGGTAACACGAGCCGCGCGCTCGTCCAGCCGCCAGGACGCTCCGCTGCAACAGGAGACGCGTCAGGGAACAGATATCCCTCACTTGTGGAAACACGGCGGCCGAGACGCGCGATGCAAAGTGGGCTGTCGTAGCTTTCGGCGAGTTATCAGGGCAGGCAACACGGGACGCAGTTTGGTGTTGGTGTGTGCCTGTCTCACTCTGCTGCTCCCGCCCCTGTCCATGTGCTATGACGGGCCGAGCAATGGTCCAAGGAGGCAGCTGGTCCTGGCGAATGGCACGGGAGAATGTGAATGTGAATTATACCATTGGCAGCCGAGTGTTTATCCCAGGGCCATGTCTGACAATGCTTATTGCTCGATATATGAGAAGGAGTCAGCAGACGGCGGACTTTGGTGCGAAAAAGGAAGCAGAGGTCGTCACTGTCACAGCGATAAAAGCAAAGCAAAGCAAAGCAACGCGGCGTGATGCGACGACGAGTGGGCGTGGGCGTGGGCGTGGGCAGAGGAGGCAGAGGAGGCGACTGTGCGTGAAACGGCTCCAGACGCAGATCCATGCGCTGCAGGCCGGACGCTTGCAGCGAGCTTCCGTTGCGCTGGGCAGCAGGGCAGCAGGGCTTGCAGCGATCGCTCGGGCAAATGCGACGAGGCAGGCGTGTTTGGTGGGCGCTTCTCCGTCGCGTCTTCTCATGTGGCGGGTGACTGGAGGTGACGGGCGGCGACGAGGGCGACCAGGCCGGGTGATCAGAGGCCTTCTAGCCGCTTTCTAGAAGCATGCGGCCAAGCGACGCCCGCCAGACTGCCCGATGGGGCAAGCGCCGCGTGCCCTGGGCGTCTCCCCAAGCAATATTGATGCTGTGCCCTCAGTATTGATGGCGAGACGGGGCGTGTGGGCGCCGTGACGGCGACCCACGTGGAACGGCTGGCAGCGCGGCACGGGGGGGCAGCGCTGGCGGGCGAGCAGGATGGCGGCAGTGTGATGGAGGCAAAAGCAACGCTCGCGGGCTGGCCTGGAGGCAGGATGGAGGCAGGATGGAGGCAGGATGGACTCATTCCACCCGCCCGGGACAGCGACGGGCCCATCGGGGAACAGGACCCGCGGCTCGACAGCTTCTGCGAGCCTTCTGGCGCCGGGCAGCGAGTCACGGCAGGGAGGCGGGCTTGGAGATGCGCTGACACGGTCTCATCTCAGCGGCGCAGCGGCGGGCGATTAGAGAGCATCGCTCGCAGGCTGCGCGCGTGGGATGCCACGTCCGCAGCACGGCAGCACCGCAGAGGCGTCAGCCAGCCCGGCGTCTGTCCACAGCGTGTCCACAGCGCAGGCCGTTGGCGTCGTCTGCAGGCACCGTGGACCCCCTGGCTAGCAGCCTAGCCGCAGGGCTAAACCCTTGTGCTGGGCCTCAGCTGCAGATCCGTGCTGCTCAATTTCTCGGGGCTGTTTCAACTTGTTCCCTGCCGCGCTGCTTCGGGGCCTGTCTCCCGGCACGTCATGGTCCAAAAGCACTGTCGCTCATTTCCATCTGTCTCGCCGTTGGCCAAGCCTAGAGTCAGTCGACAGGCCCCTTATCCAGGCCCCAATATATGAGCAACAAGTGCCCGCCCTTCGGAATTCTCACTATCCTGCCCTCACGCTCCTTTCAGCGGCCTTGCCCTTAATACTCCCCCCCCCAGTGCTGCCCGGCCGTAGTCTCTGGAACACGACACACCGCACACGTATACACGACTCTGCTGCCAACACACCACCCTCGCTCGCTGGCTCCCTCGCAACACGCCTTCAAGCCACGCCCGAGATCCCTTCTGCGTCTTTGCTAGTGAGTCGAGCCCGCCCTGCCGGCTTCGTGGAACCCGTCGCTGACATATAAAGCAGGGCCCCTTCTCTCCACAAGCCATCATGATACTCAGAGATTCCGAGTCGACCAACATGGGCCGCGGTGCTTACGATACCACGGGCACGCCCAAGCCTCCGCCCCAGCCGCCAAAGAGGCGATAGCTGTCTCTTTCTCTCTCTCTCTGCCAACGCACCTCGACGACCTTGCTTCAATCTGACTCTGACCCGTTCTGCTCGAGCGCGCTGGGTGCGAGCTGAGGGATGCCAACACTTGCATTCGTAAGTTACCAGGGTCCGCCTTGCATAACCGTCCCGACTGACTAAAGATAGCTCTGCAGCCTGGCCCTGCTCGCCCTGCATCACACAACACACCACACCACACCACATCACGCCGCACACCGCCACGTCTCCCACGTCTCCTCCTCCTTGGTCCTTTGGCGCATCGGCTCTACTTCCGCCTCCCCTCAGGATTACGCCCGTTTTAATACCTAGCGACTCTTCGTTTCTCAACATGCCTAATACCCCCTTCGTTACCGACTCCGCGTTCTCGAGCGACTCCTTCTCAGCCTCCATCTCCTTGCTTGTCTGTTTTAGCGACAGCATCTCCTTGCGAAAAGTCCTTACCACCGGCGTTTTTATTATAGACTAGGAAAGGCCCAGGCATCGGATACCAAAATCGGACTTTTTGTTTTTTCGTTTCTTTTACACAGTAGCATATCTGGATAGATCTTCCCGCCTGCCTTCATTGGCTCACCCCCCGGGCGCGGACTCTTTGTATTATATAGCTCGCGGGCTGGTTGATCCGCAGACACACGACCAGCTCACGATTTTGCATTCGGTGGACGGCCATCATGGGCAGCGACCATCGCATGTCGCGCCGTACGATGTACACTAGACGGAGGAATTGCCTGGGTTCTGGTTCCTGGTTCCTGCGTCCGTGTCGCGAGACACGGCCAGGTTGGATAGACTTATCATAATAGCAATTTTACAACAAGCTTCCTTTGTACATGCAGTAGTCCCGTTGCACCCGTGACGCCGCACGTCTCCACCGTTCCCCCATCGATAGGCTTCCTGCAGCCGACCGTTGTGCTCCGATCTGTTCTGAGACGATGCAGAGTGCCGACCCTTGCTTGCGTGACGTGCTGAGGTACATGAGGACCTCTGAAAAGCTCCGGCGCTGGAGCCTCATTGTCTTGGCGAACCCCACGCTGAGCTCCCCCAGCGTAGCTACCTTGGCCCGACCCACGACGTCGACGCCTCCATCCACCGCCACCGCCTGCACCCACACGCCCTGCCATCGCCCAGCTACGCACGCTGCCATCTGCACTGTAACGCATCGCCATGGCCAACCTCAATTGGCGCACCATCAACATCGACGCCCTCGACCCCGACTCCCCCGCCAACTTCGACCTCAGCACCCTCGCCCCCGCCGTCGCGCCCGTGTCGACCGCCGATGTCCAGTCGCTCGCAGGCCAGATTCGCCAGCTCCTAAGAGGGGGAGACAGCCAGGGTGCACTCCAAGGTGCGCTGGAAAACCCGCCGTATGGCGCAGACGAGAAGGGCAAGGTATGTCACCGCATGCTGCTACCTCGTTCCCCCAAGGAACACCATATCCCATCTTCCAGGCAGTCACGCACGACGCTACGGCTCAGGTCTCTCCCTGCCCGGCCTCGCCCGTAGCCACGCCTCCGTCGCATTGGGAGCCGGTCTTCCAGCAACCGGGACGGAGCGCTCCTACCCTCGCACAAGTACACAAGGGAGACTGGGCTGACCTTTGTCACACCACTGTACAGGAAGTCCACTTGGCCACCGTTATCGAGATCCTCCAGTCCATCCGCCAGGCCGACATGTCACCAATATTAAGCCAAATATACAGTGCACCGGGTGGAACAGAGGCATTGGACGTGCTCATGAAGTATATGTACGCTCCACTTCCCAAAACAGACAACGCGCTATTCCCATCATCCTTGGGCATCATCTTTGGGGCTGTCATGTAACTGGCTGTGTCCGACTGATGGTCTCGTGCTCGGGCCACGAGCGCATTTGGCTAACGGTGTATACCCAAGATACAAAGGAATGGCGCAGACGAGCGCAGCCAACACCACACGCAACATCACACCCCAGGCAACCGGCTTCTCTCAGATCCACGCCCGCGGCGGCGGTGAGGGCGGCGGTCAAGCCATGAGCGTGCTGCTGAGCTGGCATGAGAAGGTATGACTTGCGTCCCGTCCCGTCTAGCCCCCAACACCACTAGAAGCAGACGTGGCTTCTTGAGAAGATTTGCCGTAAGCACTGGTCGCAGCGACTAACTCGAGCGCAGCTCGTCGAAATCGCAGGACCGGGCAGTATTGTGAGAGTCATGGCGGATCGTCGCACGGTTTGATGGGCGTCGGGACAATCCCACGCTTCGCTATGGAACATTCCACCAACATGCGACCAAAGATAGTCGATTAGGACGGTGTATTGGCGAAGGATTTGATTGCTGCCGCAGCAACGGCAGCCAACTCGCTTCCACGGCCACCAACACAAGCTTCAAAGGGCGCATACCAAGCCACGAATAGAACACCTATCAAGATATCCCACGTTACATTGCTTTTTTTTTCTATTCTGTTTCAAAACGCAGACTACCGAACTTGCTGTGCATTACCCAGGGCAAATCCCGCGAAAACGGGCTTCTCATAGCGTCGTCAATGTACACGCGACATCGTAAACGACCTCGGCATTACACGACCGTCCAGAAATTTTGCACGCTGCGGATCCATGGCTCCTGCTCGAGAAAATTAATAGCAGCACAGACGTTCCCCTTTCCAGCCTTCTTTTTCCAAAGTTCTTCAGCCTTATTCCGTGAACCTTGTTCCCAGCCGACTCCTCTCGAAATTTGCCCGGCGGGCGTGGGTCAATGTGGGAACGTCAGCAACGCGACGCTAGCCACCCGCTCCCTGCCACATAACGGCTGCATCCACGATCCTTCCATGTCGTCGACTCCCGAAGCCGTTAGAGCTGCGAAGGAGTGCGGCTCACGTTCCGCGTGGCTCGGCAAGGCTTAGCGCAGGACATCACCTACCAAAGGGGAAAGTGCCTAGGAGCGAGGATCCCGCTCATGAAACGGCGTCGTGACTGGACTGGCACAGCACCGATGGCGGTTGAAGCACTCCCGCACCTTTGTGACATTCCCGCCTCGCCTCGCGAGCGCAGGGTGTGCTGATCAGGCGCGGAACTGCGCACAGCTTCCGCTTGATGCCTTTGAAACCCCCGTCATCCTTCTACGCACTTCATCCGAAATGAAACTGACTTGCTAACAGACACGTGCGCTGGTATATCCACAAGCCGCCCAGCGGTGTGGATGCTGGGTCTTCTAGAAGCTCCGCTGCGTTGGCGTGGATGGATGCGACCCACTTCGCAGCGAGTTTGAGGGAGGCATGCGTGGGATTATGGCCATGACGCTCGGCTCTGCAGACGGCATGGGAAGGCGACCGCATGGATTCCTGCATGCCCGTTTGCGCGGTAACGAACAGGTGACCGCTATCTCACGACAGCAAATGCCTCCCGCAACCGTCTCTGCGCAGAGGATTCTCAGCGGCATGCTTTTTGCTCGCGCGAATGCTGACATGCAATGCACTCAGTCCTATCGGAGCCGTCGACGTCGACACGCTCTGCGGACCGCAGCATCCAATACGCCCTCTCTCGAACCCCGTTCCCCCTCGATATTGATTTCCCTATTCCGTCCCCCTCTGCATATTTCAGCTCCCACGCAGCTTTCCACAATAGCGGACAATTTCTCCACCGACCAGGCGGACGGGGAGCCTGCATGAAGTCCGGCGTGTTGCCTCGTCTCCGTACCGTATCTGCACTCGCACACGCACAGCTACACACGTACGTACATGCCGCGCACGCAGGCCGGTTCACGCCGATACCCGCATGTTGGATACAGCGGGGCTCCACGCAACGTCTACCACAAAATGTGCCTCATCCACGTAGTAGAACCACAGCAGTGTACTCGTCGTTTTCCACGCGTACTTTCCCTCATGCTTACTCGCTCGCTAAACCCTCCCCCGGTCTGATCCATGCATACACATACATACACCTCGTATCCCGTACCGTGTACATCCCCGAGCGGGCGAGCGAGCAGACGGACTATCGACCACACCACACCACCCACACTTGCATGCATCTCCATCTGTCCACTCGCGGCGCACCCGATCTCATCGTATGCGCATCTCAGACGCCACGTGGAGATTGGAGTCCGGCTGTCGGTCTGCCTGATAGGGTGAGTGTGCGTGGGTACACGAGATCAGCTGCGCGGTGTACCGTTTGCCTGAGACGCTCGTTGCGGTGCTGATGGGGGCAAGCGGGGCATGGACGGATTGGGTAGGTTTGCTTGGCGGGCGGGCGGGCACGTGTTTGTGGTGTGTAGATGTTCTAGTGGGAGCTTGTGGGGCGGGATGTTGCGTGGGTGCGTGGATGCGTGGGGGCGAGTCCGTGGATATAAGATGGGCTTGTGGGTTTGTGGTGAGTGAGTGGCGTGTGTGGGTTTTGGTTGCGGTGCTCTGCTCTCCTCTCCTCTACGATATCTCCTATGTTAAAGAATTGATAAGATCCGCGTTTATTCAATATTGTGATACGTATCCGTGGCTTTTCCACCTCGTGTAGCCAGTCGCATACAAAATGCGTGCATGTGCATGTATGTGGTAACGGTACCGTTATCGCGCGCAGTGCAGTGGGAACCGCGATACTCGCTAGACAAGACGCGATACGATATCTGAAATTGAACAGACTCGGTGTCCGAGTACTGTCTTCCCGTGGCAGTGGCGGCCTCAAGCCCTATGATACGTATCGAGCTTATTCTAAGCGGCGGGTGAACGAGTGGGAAAAACTACCCGGTCAGAGAAATACGTGTGCGGTAGAGATAATAAGTAGGTAGAGTGTAGACGGGTACCTATCTAGCTCTTTTCCCTATGTGAATAAGTCGGAGGAGCGTGGAGTGGAGTACGCTTATCCTGTATTTGTGACGTGTTGGACGGAACGGGGGTCCCGTGCGATACGGCGTGTCTATACATACCACCGTCCTTGAACACGGACTCGGTATCCTTCGTTCTTTTGGCTCATGTATTGGATTTGCACCCGCTGGGGGAGAGGATTGTACTTGCGGTTCCTGAGCTACGCTGGATTCCTGGCGGAGAAATGTAGACGTAGAACGGATATTCTCATATCTTGTCGCGAAAAGGGGAAGAAGATGATAAGTCATTGTTATTTCCACAGCTGTAAGAATATCTATCCTCACTTCTACGGAACAAGCCACGACGTGCATAACACCATATACTATACCCATCATTCACTTAACCCGCCCACTTGCGCCGACACATATTCCCATCTCATCACCTCACCATCTCGCTTCCCCCCAAGAGCGTAATCAAACAAGAAGACAAAAAAAGCACAAACAAACAGCCACACCAGCGTTTTGAACCAACGCACCGTCCGATCTCTCCAACGCACCGCATAGCCAAAAAAGTCAAAAACTAAAAGCCACTTCGAAGCCCGGCTCAAAGAACCCTATTACGGGTTTTTGTTTGATTCGGTGGTGGGATTGCGGATTCGATAATATATATATGGGATGCGAGGTGGAGGTGGAGTTTTGTGGTGTGCGTGTGTGGGTGGGTGGAGGTGGTGAATGCGCACCCTGGTGAATGTCCGCGCACAATTTTGTACGTCACTTTGACGAGAGGAAGGACTTTACGGAACTACGGTGAGATGGGGAGGATATGGAATAGGCAAGAGCTAAGGTTTGCTCAGAGCGTCATTTGATACTTAATCTCTCGCTGTGGCGAAACCACTCAGTTCTGGCTACATCGTACATCCCTCGAGATGGGCACCTATTCCCACACATGAGCGTCAGCCCATACAAGATCTGCTCTTTTTACTCGTGCTCAGATACGTTCAAGCTAAGTCAAGTCCAGACATGCCATACTGACGATACTTCAACGCCCACTCCGATTACATCCGTCCACCTCACACCAGCTACCCAAAATCTAAGACCATCCCTTTACCTCCGCCTAAATGACACATACGTACTCGTACCCGGTCTCACGCCCAAGCACATATTAACCTCCTCCCTTCTCCCTCATACCAGGGCATCTCGCGAAATTACCACGTCCACCAAATAACCCCTTCGTTGCGACAGACAAACGATGATATCAAATTACATACGACGACACCCTGCACCGTATCTATCCTATCCCGTCGTTCGGTGCAGTGCAGCACACTATAGCACATTATAGCACGCATTACACAAACACTCATCGCACTTCGTACTACCTGCAGCAAGAACCCATTAACCCAGCTTCACTTGCTTGTAAGCCATTGTATTTCATCTTCATAAAATCTCATTCGCCTCTCCGTTGACTGGGGCCATTATTGTGTCGTTGTCGGCATAAGCCAATAGCTGTTACTACGCCCTTTTTTGTTGCCGATTCCCAGGGGAATCGCCTTTTTTGTATCAAGGCGTATGCCGAATTTTGGTCAGAACATCACTCCAGATAAGCCAATAGCGTCACGCTGGGATTGTTGGATATTGCCATGGCGGGGAGTGGCGGTTCATTAGAAAGTTATTGGTGGGTTTACCTGGCAGAGTGACAACGTAATGGCTACCAACAGTGAATTATAAGGAAGGCTAGATCCCCATCTTTATTATAGATCAAATAGATACCCACTCTACCGCCTTGCTATGTACGCTGCACGAAACAGAATAGACAACCGCAGTTCGTCAATGCCCACCCACTCGTACACTTCCCTTCACCAACACCACATCAGCCACGCCATTCCCGAGCCGACCCAAGCCTCACCAACATCACCAAGCAAAGCAAGAAACCATCCACAAACAATGAAGAGGAGACCTGTATCTGTATACCGCTAACCTTTCTACACCATCTACACCGAACTTTTTCCCACCACTTATGCACACCCATCCACCCACATAATATAATACAAGACCAGTACCAAGCTTGGATAAAACTCAGACTCTCCCATACCAGCCCACCACCCATTCACCCGTCATACCCACCCTCCCAAGCGCCAGTCCACCCACCCAACCGAGCATCAAGCATAAAGAAGCGAAAACGATCCGCAGCCGAGGTGAGATGTTCCTTACAGAGATATCCAATCATGAAGCAATGCAGCGACGTGAGTGGGAAATAAACAACGAATACATGGCTAATGGTACAAGCAATTCAATGTCGGCCGTAAAATCAAGCAGGGTGTACTTTTGGTGACGTCGATGTGAGTTGAATTCATGTCGACATCGACTTCGAGGGGATCGTCTTCTACGAAGCCTTCTGGGTCCTCCTCTTAGGGTTCGCCGCCGGCGTTCGCTTCTTGGGCGTCTTCTTCGGGCTTTCACCCTCAATGTACTTCATAAGCTCGTCGATGCTACGCTGGTCGACACGGTTGGTGCCGCTTCGCGGGCGGTTCGCAGTCGTGGTCTCGTTGGTCGTCTGTCCTACGGCTGCCTGGGGCCGGAGCGCACCGCGGCTGCCGAGCTGGAGACGGCGGAGGCGGCCCGAAGCAAGAGCTTGCGTTTGCTTGGCCTGAGTGACGGCGCTGGTGGTGAGTTGTTCCAGCCACTGCTCAGCCTCCTTCGTGTTGCGGTCCTCGGCGCCAAGGACGCTGTTGAAGATGTTGTACGACTCGCGCATACGGTTCACAGCGCCGCGCATGTCCTTGACCAAAGCCAGTGACTGTGCGGTCTGGAAGAGGAGGGTGGCGGTGTTGATCGAGTTCTTGCCAGATACCTCTTCGCAAATGCTGAGAGAGGCCTCGAACCAAACCTTCGACTCAGGGAAGTTCTTCAAGGTCTGGAGCATTACTGCCGCATTGTTGAGCGTCGTGATGGAGTCAGGGTGGTCGACACCATAGACGATCTTCCACAGCTCCAGGGCATGGCGGACGTAGACCAGAGCAGTCTTGCCGTTGCCGGTAGCGTGCTCGAACAGGGCAAGGTTCAGGTACGCAAGGACAGTATCGGTGTGATCGATACCAAGAGTGCGCTCAGCGACGATGACAGCCTTGTGTGCGAGCTCCAGTGCTGCCGCCTTGTCATCAAGGTTGAAGAGCAAGTTGGACAGTGTGTGGTAGACACGGGCAACTTCTGGGTGCAGGACACCGTAGATCTGCTCGTGGAGAGTGAGGGATTCCAAGAGAAGCTCCTGCCCTAGTTCTTTCTGGTCCTGTGCGACAGACATGCGGCCCGCTTCCAAGGCCTCCTCAGCCAACAAGCTCTTCGGCGACGCCTCCTTGACGATGGGGACGATGTTGAGGATATCGTCAGCATGGAAGGTCTGAACAATCTGCGGTGCCGGGCTGGCAGCGCGGGGAGGCGACGCGGTCTTGCCCTTCTTCTTCTTGCTGGAGGTGGAGGCAGTGTTGGAGTTGCCATTGGTGGCAGGGGCAGCATCCGCGGTCCCGTTCGCTGCGGCCTGCTTCGTGAATGCGTACTCCTTGTTCTCCAGCTGCAGACCAAGCTTGAGGGCGACCTCACGGAGCATCTGCAGCTTCTTGCTCGGCTCAATCCAAAGATCATCAAGTTCGAAGCGGTATCTCAAGGCGACCTGCGCAATGATCTCCTTCTTGACATCTTCAGGCGTCAACTTCTCAAAGCTGAAGTCATTCTCAGGGTAAAGGGACTTCAAGTCGGCGTCGCTCTCAGCCACAGGCTTGGGGTTCAACTCGCTACCCAGGAGACAGTTGAGCAAGTGTGCGGCACATGGAGCGGCAAAAGGAGCGGACAAGTTGCGCAGCTTCGAGTTCGCAAAGTGCTTGAACCCACGGGCAATCATCTCCTGGATGACGAGTCGCCTGAGAGCCTGCAGGCGCGGGTCCTCCTTGTCCGAGAGTTCTGCGAGCTCGCCGAGGTATCGGATGTTGATACCACGCTTGTGCAAAAGGGTGCTTAGTGACTGTCCATCCATTGGGAATCCAACGTCGCCATCCTTGAGCTCCTGGATCAACCGAGGAAGAACCTCAAAGAGCAGGTGGTTGCAGGCAGCGCGAACCTCGGCCTCGTCCTTAGCCCACTCTGCCTTGTCCTCGTCAGTCTGAGGATGCTGGCCACAGAAAACATCCGGGTTGAGGGCATAATGGAAGCCAGAAATGTCCACGCGTTCTTGCTCCGCAGCTTCGGCCTCCTCCTTGGAAACCTCGTCGGATTCGCCCTCAGCTTTCTTGCTGGTTGCCTCCTTTTGCTCCTTGGCAGCCTCACCCTTCTTCTCGAGTTCCTTCTTAACGTACTCGCGCAACTTCAGCCTGCCAAACGACTCCACAAGCTCGGGGCGTAAGGTTGCCATGCGGTGGGGGTAGTCCTTGCCTTCCTCCTTCTTACCATCCTCAGATGGTTCGCTCCAGTGCTCCTCGATCCAGCTGACGTCGATGGGGGTGAGGCGGTAGAGATCGAGAGCATATCGCCTTCCGTCGGTACCAATAAGACCCTTGGTCTCGACGCTGCCCTCGAGCTCATGGCGCACGTTGTCCTTGTCCCACACTGGGTGTCTCTTGACACGCAGTGCCTTGGAAAGCTGCTCGAATAGTGGAATGAAGGACTTGTCGTCGGCCACAATCTCCTTGCCCTCTACCGCGCCGTAGTCAATCTGGTGCTCTCCCGGGTCACGCTGCTTGAAGATGCCCGGGACAATGCTCTGGCCCACGATACGCTTGCCGAGGTAATCGATAACGACGGTACCAGACGTGAACAGATTGGGAATGTCGAGATTGTTAACGGCACGGACACCGAAGACGTCTTTGCCAACAGCGACACGCGCCGCCTCATCACCACCTTCAGTGCCAAACGTGCCGACACCATCAGCGCCGAAGGAATAGAAGATGTTGTTGTATACGAAGATCTGGGCGTCCTTGGCCTCGGTAGGGTTCAAAGGAGCAATCTCCCCACGAGCTACGAGCATAGCTCCGCGGGTGGCGGCATCGTTGTAGTCTGCAAACAGCTTTGAAGTGAGTCGCTCGCGGAAGACACGGTCCTGGACTGCCTCTTTGGGCATCTCTCGGGTGGACTGGAACTCCTCATTCCAGTCGCGAAGCGTCTCTGTGTTCTCCACACCCGAGATCAGATAGCTCTCCTGAGTCCGCGCGAGATCGGGCTGATGTGTGGTGTTCGTAGAGTTCGGTGCAGGGACCAACCATGGGTTAGCAGGGATTGCGTTAGAGAGCTGGAAGAAAGTGAGCGGATCTCGCTTCTGGGTGTGCTCAAGGTATGATTGGAACGTCGAGGCAAACGAAGGAGACAGCTGTTCCAGAAGAGTCAGGAGCGAGTGAGCTGAGTGTGCCTTGGGTGCTTGCCGCGGGGCCGGGTCGAACTTGGCGTTGGACGACTTGTTGACGTAGAAGCCGGCAACGGTCGCTGTGATGTGATGCTGCTCGTTCTCGTTGGTGGTGAGAAGCAGATAGAGAAGGTGGCCCTTGGACCGGAGGTGGTACGGCGGCGGGTTCCACGGCGAGACGGAGATGGACTTGATGGCCTTGGGGGCAGGTTCCTGGATGGGTGCTTGCAGCGTCTTGACCGAGCCACCAGCCTTGAAGTCGTAATCGCTCAGAGGCGTCTGGTCGGCCTTGTCCTCCTTTGCCTTGCCTGACTCGTCCAATGTAACGGTGTCGTGTAGTGACAGGCCAGCCATGATGCCGTGCAGAGCATCAGTGCGGTCGCCCGCGGCACCAATCAGCTCCCGCACGCGGATGACGTGCATTCGTGCCTCCTTCTCGGTATATGGGTCCTCGACGAGGGTCAGGACGGCGTCGGGCTTGAGGCCCGGTACCTCGGACAGCTCTACATAGTCGTTGATGCGCTGGCCGTCCAGCTCCAGATGGAAGCAGGAGTACTGGAAGAGCTGAGGGGTTTCGATGATGGCCTGGCGGAGATCCTGCACCTGCTCCTGAGTCGAGATCTGCTCTTGATTAGTGCTGTTCCCCGTGCAATTGTGGCTCGACAACATACGGTGATGGCGTGCTCAAACGGCGCATGTGGTAACTTGACGGTGATCTGGAAGATGTCTGCATTGCCATCAGTCCAGCTCCTCCACCATGGTCTTGGGTCCTTCCACGTACTGTCGGCATGGCCATTGACGGCTTCATCTCCTTTCTGCTCTACGGCGCCCTCTCCGTCGGTGGGCTGCTGGACGGCGGGGGACTCGCTGGCTTCTGCTGCGGCACGGTCGTAAGCCAAAGGCTGCCACAGATGCATGGCGACTCAGGGCGGGCGTGTATGGATGGGTGCTGGGGGCGGGAGCTCACCTGGGTTGGAAGCGTCATTGCTCGTAGACATGATGGCGAAGAGGGAAAGTGCGGTATCCTATTACAACTCCAGACGGAAGGAACGGCGTTTTGGTGCAATACTGTAAAGATAATATACAGAAAAGGAGTATTAATGTACACAATGGACGCGGCAAGGGGAATGCGAGAAGGGAGACAGTTGGAGCTCGATGGTCCAAAACTTTTTCGACGAGCTCACGGGCCCGCATCCGCATCCCGCTAACCCGGGGCTTCTCCGACTCAGCCGAGAGCCCTGTAGAGCCACGGCGACGGGCGAGGGCCCCCAAATGCGCCTGGCCAGCGGATCCGACGGCATTGCCCTCTGACGTGCTGCTGCTGGCTCGTCGTATATATATATTGCAGCCCTCGGGCACCGTGTCGCTGCTGCACGCCGCACTGCTGCGCACTCGACGCGGCGCGCTGCCCGTTCGATCCCGACGCTGCACTGGCCAATCCCCCCGGCGGCGCCCTGAAATTTGGCGTCATGGCCAGTCCGCCGATTCACCTACACGCCCGCAATTGCGCTGCCCTTCGTTTGCAATTTGATTGCTGTCGCCTCGCCTGCGCGCGCAAGCCTCCCTGCGACTCGTGTGTGGTCGCGCGACACTGCTGCGCGTCAACATGTTAATGCGCCGCTACGCCCTCACCACTGCCATTGCACGCGCCCATGTTCTGTTTCAACGCCAGCACCCGCATCCCTCCTTTGGACGGCTACAGCCGGCTGGCCGCGTAGCCTCGCCGCTCCAGCAGCCCTCATTCGCCAGACCTCTGACCGGCCAGACAGGTAGACCAAGCACGCTGTGTGGTTTGTACTGTATGTTGACGTTTGCGCGCAGGCCCACCCACGCCCGGCAACGATGCGCCCAACCCCGTCGACGATGCCACGGAACACGCCAACGAGGACGACGAGGCGGGCGGGAAGTGGAAGAAGTACAAGGGCACCGCGTTCAAGATGTTCGAAGCAGCCGCCACGACCGGCGCATCCATCGTCGTCCTCGGTATAGTCGGCTACAGCTACACGCGCTACTACAAGTACCACGTCCTGCAAAAGATGGAAAACGCCTTCACTCCGGGCGACCCCGTCCTCGAGCTGGCCGCCGCTGGCAAAGAAGTGCCCAATGCACCGCAAGGGAACCTCGTCGCGACCGATGATGAGGTCGACTACGACCGCTGGATACCCCGCGAGGAGCAAGAGCGCATCGACAGGATCATATGCGGCGAAGAGAAGGGTCGTTACCACCTGCTCATTGGCGAAAAGGGCACAGGGAAGAGCTCCATGCTGATCGAAGCCATGTCTAAGATAGACGGCGAAGGCGTCGCCATGCTGGAAGCCCACGCTGATCCTGAGATTTTCCGCATTCGTTTGGGCCGATGTTTAGATTTTGAGTTCCATGAAGACAACATCGGAGCCCTTTTTTCGATCCGTGGGCCGCGAGACGCTTCCGCATTGCTGGACATTGAGCGAGCGTTTAACAAACTGGAAAAGGTTGCCTTGCGACGCCGTGCCACCATTGGCCGCCCTCTTGTTCTGATCATCAACCAAGCCCATCTGATTAGGGACGACGAAGACGGCCGGGATCTGATAGAGCTTATCCAGCAACGAGCCGAACAATGGGCCGCCTCGAACCTTGCGACGGTCATTATAAACTCCGACAAGTATTGGGTATACGAGAGGCTGAAGCATCACGCCACCCGCATGGAAGTGACGCAGGTGTCCGACCTCCCCAAGGACCGAGCCATGCGAGCGTTGAGGAACTACCGCATGAAATACTGGAAAGAGGCGACACCCGATTCCGTCCTCACCGAAGTCTACAACAAGATCGGAGGTCGTCTGACTTTTCTGAACCGCGTGGCAAAAGCTCAAAACATGATTCAAAAGTGCGATGAAATCTGCGAGATGGAAAAGACATGGTTCTTGAACAACTGCGGCATCCTTGGCATGGAGATGGACGACGATGTCATGGATCAGCAGAAGTACGCGGTAAGTAATACCACAATTCTGACTAACCAATCACGTGCTGACGCCCCGTAGTCAACAGCCATGGTACTCGCATTCGCGCTGTACAAGCAGTACGAAGAGATGGACAAAACATACGACGAGACGATAGGCCACATCCTGCCGGAGATTCCCCTCCACCAAGCGCGCTACGTCATGACGCGCGCCGACTTCATCCGCCAGCACCACGAACTATCCATCTTCGCCATCGACCGCCACGCCAAGGTCCGTGCAGACAGCGTGCCCATGCAGCGCGCCTTCAACCAAGTGTGCGCCGAGCCCGGGTTCGAGAAGTTCCTGGAGGCGACCCTCGATCGCATCGGCGACATCGAGAGCTTGGGCAGGACGAAGGAGCTCACGTTCAAGGACCTGTGGGAGGGAGGAAAGTACAAGATCACGACGAAGGACACGAAGGGTAACGAGGTGGGCGTGGTGGAAATGGAGTCCGTTAAGCCTCCTGAAGAGGATGATGATGGCGGCGACGATAAGGACTGAGGATGTGCGTCTCGCTCATGAGGATGCGTCTATTCTACGATGAGGGATGGGTTGGTCATGATGGCGTCGGTTTGCTGGTAGTCGCATCATGAGAACGGAACGGAACGCATTGCGGCTGTATGAACACATTGTACGATACCGGTGGGTGTGGGTGTGGGTGTAGGTGTGGGTTTATCTACTGGTTGGCTGGTTGGATGGTTGGTTTCCGCGGACAACGCCCGCCGGCTTCGAGGGATTCGAGATACCCTTCCTATGTTACTTATCGCTGTATGCCTATTTTCCTTCTTATCTCCTTACTTCCAACCTTTTCCTTTCTCTTTCTTTCATCGACTTACCGTGTACCTACACTTTCCTTGCCTTCGACTTTCCTTCTTCCTTCTTCCTTTGCTTCTTCTTTTTCTTTTTCTTTTACTGTATCGCCAGGTCCTCGTGGCATAATGTATTCGTATCTTTACACGTCGTACTTGGGACATTTTCCTACATTCAATCAAAAAGTCCTTGTCTGGTATAGATACCGAATACAATACGAGATACCCTTACCAACATTTACTTTCCTTCCCATTGCTTGCAGCTGGTGCATTGGTGTTTTTATTTCCTCGGAGTCATCTTAGCAAGAGCTGGGTGGTCCTGGGTTCAGCGTGGAACGAATGGCGTTCAAGGAGTGTGCTCGTGGAACATATATGTTGGTGTTGTTGCATAGATGTGTGCATGAGGAAAACCGCAGTAATTCACGGAGAGAATAAGCTATCTTTGAATGAATGGGACTCTGAGAATGTTCGTAGAGGTGTTTTCCTGTGAGAGGCGGACGCGACGGCGTGTGGGTGCGTGACGAGTAATGAGCCGATGTCTTGCTTGGATGACTGGCGCGGGCGGCTAGGGTGTGGTCGCGGGGCTCCTCATTGCGAAAGCCATGGGGAGTGAGTACGCAGGATAGGAGAGAAGAGGGGCGGTGTCTGGTATTGTCATGGTGGGCTGCGCTGTGAGCAGTGTCGTGCGTGGCGTGGCACGAGTAACTTGCGCAACGGGGGATCAAACAACACCATTGACGTTCTATGCAAAAGCTACATAAATATTAAAGCATCTCCTCACTACTACACTAGCAAGACGTCCACATATGTGCCCAACAAACAGGCAGGCAGGCAGGCAGACTGGCAGACAGACACCATGAGCAACCCGCCCCACCATCTTCACCCACCACAAACAAAAACTCATCCACGCTCTTCTTCGATACACCAGCATCGCTAGTAGCATCAACGAAAAGTCAAACAATGCATACAGCAAAAATTACGCCAGAGACCAGACTCGAAGCCTGATCAAGTCATGGACCAGTCCGCTAAGTGCTGTGCGCTGATCGATGCTGCTGTCCGAGAATCTTGAGCCTCAGACAGCCCGACAAGGTAAGTATGAAGAAGAAGAAAAGAAGAGCAGAAGGCGGGCGGGCAGGCGGGTTTATATAGAGGGCCTTGGGGCGCTAGTGGACGGGTCACGTGAGTGGGTGCCTGCAGGCTGGTGCCTGGGTGAATGGGGGAGTGGGGCCTTGCGTGAAGGTGAGAGAAGGTTCTGGAGGCGGTGAGAGTCCATGTGATAGTGAGAGGGTGGTGCATTAGCTTGATGGGTCGATACTGGACAGAGATAAGTTGTGGTTGAGGACAAGGTTGACGAATTGAGGCATATGATAATAAGTGATAATATGCAGGTCGGGTGATTATCAAAGAACATGGATATGTCATGTGCGTTTTTGGGGCCTAAGTGCGTATCTGCAGGTCAAGGTCTCAGTCTTCTCTGGGAGAGATATTGGAGGTGAGAGATATCGAACGTATTGAGAAGAGTATTTCACGACACTACAACAGAGAAGTAGTTGAATGTTCATGCGACTACTAAGACTGGGGTCAATCAACCTATATGCACGCGTTCAACTGGTCAAACGATGGAAAGTCGACGTGAAAAGCCTGATAAAGTCCACCTTCGCTAGACGCCACTTCTCATACCATCCGCAAACGGTCCCCGAGCGCTAACTGTTTCGCCAACCGCTCGAAATGCTGCTCCTCAAACTCCTCGGTACCTTTCTCTAGCTCATCGGCTTTGCTGTCGCTCTCCCTCAGTTCTCCATCGATGCTATCCGTGTTAATGTTTCGACGGAGAACCAAGCTCTATAGGGATCAGGCTGCAAGACACCTGACTATTCCGGAAACTTGCCTTTCTCGGTTCCCACATCAAGCCCATGGTGATTCGGAAGTGGAGATCGAGAACAACAATTAATACGTCATGCACAATCGTCGAGATGACTCAGGTAGCAAGCAATTGGGGTGCATGAAGTACTTGCCATCGTCCGAACCTCTATACAAATTCTTGCGGCATTAAACAATGATATACCGTACCTTCATCGACCAGTCTCGTGTGGCGTTTCAACCCGATCGAATCCGGATCGCCAGCTAACACGAAGTCCTTTTGCGTACTGACATTGAACTATTCATGTGCGTAGCCCCAAGAAACAAGCCTACTCAACTCAAGACTTTTGTGTTTAGAGAAAGTAAAAACAGTTGAACAATGAACGGTGGACTTCCACAAGGATCATCCACCATCCCCAGTAGCGGAACAAGTCCAACCAGTAATTCTAGCCTACACTTTCCGATCTCGGAACCACCACAACCTAACCTCCCAAACACAAGGTACAAACAACTATTCTCAAAATTCATATTTCCTAATCCTATCTATCTACTCCACATAGAACACCTCTTCCGTCTGCCCCCACCACCCTGGCCCACTCGCACTCCCTACTGCACCCTCAATCGGCGAATCCTGCATCCCATCCGTCATCCGCCACCACTCCTGCACCTTCGGATTCGCCGCCATCCGCGCCATATCCTCGTCGAATTTGTTCCCTACATACTTGAAGCTCGCGAATAATGTTGGGCGCGGCTCCAGCGAGAGGAAGATGGAGTCTTGCGTGGTGTGAGTACGCCACGATCAATTGTAACGAGAGGTGAAGGCGGGGCAAGTAGTTACATACAGTCTCTAACATTCGAGTCTTTGATTTGCTCGAGGACTTCGGGCCAGACTGCTGCGTGGCATTTTTTGTATTCTTCGATTTTCTCGGGCTTGAGGTAGAGCCATTGGCCGATGCGGCGGGGTCCTTGGTTTGTTTTGCTGGAGACGGGGGGTTCTCGGGGTTTGGGTGTCCAGAGGCCTTTTGATGACATGATGGGCGGCGGAGATGATTTGGCGTGCAAGAGGGGTATATGATAGGTTTGCAGGAAGAGACACAGACACGCGGAAGAGGTGGTTAGGTTAGTCGAAGCGATGGTGTGGCACTACGCGTATCTAAGGGCCTCGGTGCGTTGATGCGCCGAGCGGGGCCCCGCTTGCGCTTGCCTTGAATAGTTGCAGGGAAGTCACGCGAATACAAAATTGTTCGAATCCTTAACGAATCATGAAATCGTGAAATTATTTTATTCAATTGAATGCCACCGCCTGGAGTGCGAGGGGGTGGAAAGACCAGCACAGCAACAAAGCTATAGATGTGTGACCTCCTACACGAGGTACCTGAATCCTCGGATCAACTGCGTACCCTCTTCCACAGTGACTCCCTCCGTCTTCGCGGTCTGTTCCGCAACATCGCCACTCGACACCCAGGCAGCCTCGCCCTCCTCGATCTGCTTGTTCAATCGCTGAAGGATGACCTTGAAGATGTAGCATCCCAAAATGGTAACACCGAACATGGCCGTGACGATGCCATAGCTCTTCCTGTAACCGTTCTCCTTCATGTTCCACACGTAGGACCCAGCAATGTTACCCAGCTGCGAGAACGCGTTGATCATGGCAATAGCGACAGCACGCTTTGCTGGGGGACGCGGGAAGGAGGAGGAAATCCATGAGTAGAAGACGATGAATCCCGCGTAGGCGGAGGCCTGCAGGAAGAGGGCCACATAGCGTGCAGCGACGTTCTCAGTCGACATGCTGATGATGAAGCCAACCAGACCGCCAATGATAGGGCCGACGATATGCCAGAAGCGCTCCTCGGTCCTATCCGCATGCCACGCGTTGATCAAGCTGACCATGCAGGAGAAGACCCACGGCGGTGCGCTCATCAGTAGCGTAGGAATGTAGGGGAAGCCCAGTGTGCCGGTGAGCGTAGGGAAGAAGGCGTTGAAAGAGAGGCCGACGACGTAGGCCGTGAAAGTCAGCATCATGACGTAGATCTTGGTGTCTTTGACTGCCATGAGGAGACCTGTGAAAGCACCCATGGTCTCGGAGTCCACGTCTGCCTCGCCCACATCCTCGGTCATACGCAGTACGGCAACGGCGCGCTCTTCTTCAGTGAAGCCCCTTGTGTTATGCGGCAGATCAGGCAGGACAAAGATGGCGCAAAGCGCAATGAACATCGTCGCCGCACCCTCGATCCAGTACAACCACCTCCATGCCCTGTGTCCCAACGTACCCTCCATGTTGGACAGCACACCGGCGCCGACGAGGGAACTGAAGGCGTTTGAGATCAGGTTACCGCAGAAGAGGATGGCGTTTCGCTTGGTAAGCTCGCGGCGAGTGTACCACTTGGATAGAATGAGCAGTGCACCGGGGAGGAAAGCAGCCTCGACGAAACCGATGCAGAATCGAACTGCCACCATGCCTCCAAAGGATGTGGTGTTGCCGGAGAGCGTAGAGATCATGCCCCAGACGAGCATGACAGCGCCGATGTACCACGACGGGCGGGAGATGCGATTGATCACCATGTTGGAAGGAATTTGCATGAGAATGTAACCGACGTACACTAACAACAGTCAGCTTTCGACTTTGTCTCTTGGGTAGTGGAAGGAAGATACTCACGGATACTGAGACAGGTCGCATACTCGGTGTTGTCGATAGCCAAATCTTCTTGGAGGCCTTTGAGACGTGCAGCACCGATGTTGTTACGATCCAGGTAATTCATGATATACATGAGGACGAAAATGGAGCATCGCGCATCGAGCTTCCGCTTCAATTTCTTCTCAACCTCTTTCCTCCGTTCGGGATCCATCTGGCTTGCATGGATGGCCTGGCCAACCTGCTCCAGCTCCTTCGCGCCCAAGTCCTTCGTGTCCATGTCGGCCATGACGTGCGCCCACCAACAATCAGATGGAAAGAAAATACCTCTGGAGTGGGATGGAATCCAGCGGGAGTGCAGCGAAAGGCTTTTATGTCAAGTTGCCTCGTCACGGGGTAGGGGTGGCCGAAGCAGAATCTGCCCATGGAGTCTCCACACCCCCAGGACGCCGCCCTCCACTTACTAAAGGTCACGTCGCTGGAGGTGCTTCCTTGAATCATGGCAGCCACCAGCGCGAATCTTACCGCTTCGAGCAATCCGCCGCAGTGCGCTAGTGCGGGGAAGAAAAGGTGTTGCAACCATCTGCAAATTAATCTGGCTCGCCGGACGCCGGAAAAGGTTTTCGGAACGTGGCTGCGCTGGGGATGCTACGTGCGGGCGAACGTGGGGATTCTGGTGGGGATGGCACTTAATGTCGGCTACGGTGCCCGCGCTCCTGATTGGCCGACATCAGGAGAGATATATACACGTGAGGGTGAAGAATGCCGTAGATCAGTTCTCAACGCCTGCAGTGGGGCAACACTAGTTTTAAGCCGCATCATTGAGGCTTAAAATTGGCGGAGCAATCTCGGGTCTTGGAGCGGTGAGCTTGAACGATCGGATGAAACCGCTTGTTGTTAAGCGCCGGCTTGGGAGCTAGGTGCCTGACTTTGCAGCGATCTCGTGATGCTTCGTGACGGTTGATTTCTGCCAGATGATTTTCGATGGCAATTTACTCCCGTATGGCGTGGGAATCGCCGCAGTATACCCATAATCCTTTGCTGTAGGAGCATGATATGATACCCCAGATGCGCTTGCAACGACCAAGTCACGATAGATGCTCGCGTTCGGTCTTGTGTCGGAGAGTGAGGTGCCACCCACAGCGACTGGCCTGTTTCCGAACGGAGAAGAGCGAGGAGTCTCGACCAGGTCTGTAGACAAGCCCGCAAGATGTGGATACTTGTAAAGGAAGCCATGTCTGCTCTAGATGGCCATCTCTATGCTTGCACCGAATCGCCACTGAAGGCCAGAACAACAAACTATCCGTTACCTCATGAGCTAAATCGCACAGGTTAACGAAGGACCATGAGTGAGAACAATCGCAGGCAAGGAGGCGGATGGTGGGGAGCATCGAGCAACAAGACGAAATGGCTGGGAAACTTTGCGTGGACCGTGCGCACGTGTTGATGACGTTCGAGCAACCAAACAACAACCGCGCACGTTTCTCACCCACCACGCCCCAGCCCTCGCGGCGCACTCCCTTCAGCTTGCGCATCGACGTCGCTCTATTCTCTTTTCCCTTCCGGTTTAGAACTGCATCCATCCGAGATGGCTGATCGCCCGCCCCCCACTGTCGTCCCGCGCACTTCTCGACGCGCTAGGCTGCCCGTTTTTGTGCGCTTGCCTATGCTCATCGTCCTTAACGTCTGCTTGCAAAGCGCGCTTTGGGCCGGTTACGAAAATGTTCAGGATCATGAGCTCGGGGCTATAAGCAAGGTTCCGCGCCCTGGAACCGAGGAAGAGGGTTTTGGAGAACTGGCAGAGCCTATTGTGCGTCTTGTGACCAAGATCGCGTTAATTTCTGTCGCGTGGGAGTTGAGATACGATTGTAAGACGCGCGCTGCCTGCTTGAATTTGGGAGCAGTTTGTTGACTCGAGTAGATTTTGACATTGGTGCGCTCACGGCTGTGATCAACATACCCTTTGCGTTCCTCCTCACAACCTTCTTCAACATCTCACTCGTTACCGCATTCGCCCACGTCGCCATCGAAGTCATCGCTGTTGCGCTGCCCACATACCTCCTTCGTCCTATTGCGGACGTGAATAACCCGGCCGTGCCCATCCGCAACCGCTACCTGCTCAACAGCTTCCAGGTGTCGTGGTCGAACACTGCGCTCGCTGTGGGGGTATACGCCACCGTGCTATACACTTCATTGCAAACCAACTGGCTGACGCTCTTCCTCATCACCTACTTCGACCTCCCAAGCGTCGAGCTTGCCCACAATGTACAGGCTGTAACCTTCATCCCCAAGCTCCTGATCGCGGGCTATGCTACGAAGGCTTTCTTACTGGACCCGGCGATTGGCGCACAGCCCGATACCGGTGCAGCAACCCCCGTCGGAGGTTTTGAGCCTGCGACAGCAACCCTGCCGCAGACATTCAGGCATAACTTCTGGTTCTTCAGCAAGCGCACGAGGACTCTGATCCAGCGAACCGTCGTACTGAGCGTCTTCTTGCTTGCGAACACCGTATTGAAGGGCGCGGCTCTAGAGGGAAGCGAAATAGTCGGTTCCGCAGGTTACGCCGGCGTCTGGATCCTGGCGGCTAACATCTGCGCTGGATGGTTCGTTTGGACTGGTGATGCCGAGTCGTAAGGGGAGAAATGGACGAGAATGAACGTGGTTTGGGAATCGAAAGTGGAAGCAACGTTTATAAAGCTTATTGGGTGCATATTCCAACTACAGAACGCGACGTAAGGATGGGGGGGGGAGGAGGAGGATGGGTGGCGTGAAGCGAATAGGAGATTTGGGCTGTGATATAAGAGCTTTTCTTGGATACTCTAGATACCAATATTTCTTTTGCTATGTGCGGTCCGCACAAGTTTCCTGGATGGAATGCAATGGCCAAATTTGACGATGCGAATCGAAAGCTAGTTTTATCTGTACATTTACGCTGCATGCTTTTTGACAAGAAACAATTATGGTGTGCAGGGAGCACTATGTTCTCACGTAGCGATATTTCCAGAAATGAAAATCATAGTACATTTAATCGCGAATCCCAAAGTAACGCCCCTTCGATAGAGAATCTATGTACATAGAGTATAATATACCTAACCAGGTTGTATAACACAGTCACCGTCTGTAAGTCTCTGCTCACACATCACGTTCTTCACAAACTAAAAACCACCCATGACGAATTGCGCTCGATGCATGACTCCAGACACTTTGGGCGCAGAGCGTTCAAGATGTGCAAATCATACAAACTGTTGGATCTGCTTGTGCCAAACTACTCTCGCTTCTGTTGAGAACTATAATACTTGACATGCACAGCGAAATAAACAGCTTCTGTAAATTTCCAGCACAAGTATTATTCCTAGAAAGATATCTCTTCCACGAAACATAGTGCTGTGGCACTCTCATCGTAATAAGCACCACAAATTTCATACCTCGAATCAAATCACTGCGTTGCCCTGATTGAAAAGCATGTTAGTGGAGAAGTCTGCGTTTTCAGTGTTAGAAACCTACAGTACACCACCTACTTCTACTTGAGCAATCTCGCGGGATGTGGTCGTACACACACAGTATTCTCGCTCGAGACCTGGACCAGTCCGTGTTGAACAGCTTTGTAGCCTAGATTTATACAGGCTCTGAAGATCACATGATAATCAAATAGAATGTGTTTACGATCCGTCGCCTCTTGCCAACGGTATTGCTATAGAATTACCTCCAATAGCTGTAGTCACGTTTGTCAATTATGCTGATCCGTACCTCGGCTTTACCCACTGATATTACCAAATATCGATATCATCCTTGCACTCAACAATCCAGTTGCAGATGTCATTCATGTCTGTTTAAGATTTGCTGCAATATTTAGTAGACTACGAGGGAAATTGCATACACCTATCACTATAACGAATCGTTTTGCTTAATTTGATAAGGGTGAGGTTGCTTTTGTAAAGCGATATGTATGAGAAACGACTTTGACTTCTTGCCTAGGTATACTGTGAAAACGCAGCTTTGAGCGGATAACGAAGCATTTGTCTCTGCAACTCGTTGCCTATCATACTACAACACTACTGAACACTGATAGGAACCTGACTAAAGGGTCGCAATCGCTAGAATTACAGGTACTCTGCTGACACTGATTACCCACGACGCGTACCTAACCATTCTGGTAGAATCATGCCCGTTCTGCCTGGGAACATTGTCGACCTTGCTACCGAGGAATGCTTGCATTGTAGTGTGGTCTTTTCCATCTAGATCAATAGCCCTATATCGTTAAATGTAGAGAGGAAGCATGGACAACACCAAAACAACAAATAAAAACTCGCTCAACGCCGCTTCAAAAGCCTTTAAACCGCACGTGGTTTAGCCACCTCTTGACCTTCCCGCCTTTCCACGCTCCCCCATCCAAAACTGTCAATGAATGAGTATGCCTCGGTCATTAGAAAATCTACTCCAATCCGTGTCGGTTTCTCGTCATCGACACTCGATATCAGATGCACCCAGCAAAACCCTTCCTCATCATACTCCTGAACATCAATTACATCGTAAATGTTATCCAGATTATCCAGAACCTCCTTATCGATCATTATGCATGCATGGCGTCGGGTGGGGTCCATGTGATCGTCCTTGTGCTGTTCCAACCATTCCTGAAATCTCCTAATTTAACAATCATATTAGCCACCTTGATCTTCCCTAATTCTTCAAATGACTCGGTTGACGGGAAATGAACTGACACTTTCACAGCCTCTTCGTTTGCACCCTCTAAAGACATGTCTTCTTGCACAACCCAATCAAGGTGCTCATACATATCTTCTGCCCCTTCTATTTCAAGTCCTGCCTGGAATTTGGTTTGCAGATAGGTCATAAAGCGGTTCCAAGAGACTTCGTCACCATAGGTGCAACGAAAGATAACGTAGCCCCATTTGCGGCCGTCAATCCCTTTTCTGAGGTCCTCAAGGGCTGGGTACATTGTTTGAAGCTGATGGACTAGACAGTTAGGCAAAGTGTTCCTTAACATACTCGAGTACGAATTGATGAGTCCGGCGGGTTGACGGCGCTACCTGGTTGAGGCAGTGTCAAGTTGTGCCACACAGATGTTTCACTATTCGACAGGGGCGGTAGAAGTGGGGACACGTACGGAAGTCTCACGCGTGCTGCAATTTAGGAAAGGCGCTCACTCCATAACCGGCTTAGCTTACCGCTAACCTATGCAGTCCTTGGTCAAAGACGATAGAGTATCAAGATCTAGTGGTTAGATATGGATAGGGATTCTAGTAAATTACTTGATTCGCTGCGCATTGTCACGTGATGCGGATCGCATGTGAACCTTCCGGAGAAATAGGACTATTCCAAGTCTACGAACCAGCTTTTCAGAGAATCTACCACTTCCCAGAGAATCACTATGGTACTAGTTCGCAATGTCCGTTCGTGTACCGGCAAATGCTTGCGGCGTAGTTGCATGCTAGACACCACTGAAATGCTTGCCTTCTTTCTGCCCCGCCACACGAAGCCCCATTTTTTACCCGCCCCTTCCGTCTTCAGAGACTTGATGCAGGCATCGTACTCCTGCGGCATTGATTACTAAAATATCGCTCATCGAGTTTAATGAGAGATTAACGATCTTTGAGGCGTAAAAACTTGAAGGTTTCTGGCTGGACTTTCACGTGATGCAGTCCTATTGTGGGCTTAAGACAGGCAACACACGCATCATGGATATTCCGTTTTGAGTAGTGCAGCCTATCCAGAAATTCGTGTCGCATCAGGGCCTTTCACAAAAATTAATCATCGACCTCCTTCAGCTCACAAGAATGATTTAGCTGGTAGGCTAAAGCTGCTGCAGGGATGCGCCTGGTAATGCTGTGCCACTGTGCATCTCCGTGGCGACACCGGCGATGGATACCATCATGCCTAATATCCCTATGAGTTGAATAGAACCGTATAATTAGGTCCGGAAACTTGGGGTCTGCTATCTCCCATCGTATCTAAAAAATGGGATTGATTCGACTCCTGCCTACCGAGCCCGTTAGGGCAAGCTTGTGTGGCCGTATATGGCTATTGAATGTTTACCTGTACAACTCCGTGCTGGGAAGCCGATGCCAATCAATTGTCTGTCCGAAGTCAAGCAGATAAATCGGATCGGACTTTGGCTTGCGGCGCGGTTCACGATGTTGTGATGGTTGAACTTCGCCGCAAGCCAAATGCATTAGCAAGTATTAAAGGCGTCTAGACAGCATCTTTTCAGAGCATCCGTCTTGAGCTCACAGTCCTTTCTGCAACCCTCAGTCGCTAGTTATATCGTACGTTCGTTATACCCGACACTCGATTTTTGTCTCTACTTTGCTATTTGTGCTTTGCTGCAGTCTTCTTTTTATTTCTGTTCGCAATTTAACATGCGTTTCCTTCAGGGAATGCTGCCCCCTTTATGGGCTACAGCTTCGGCTATGGCGCTCGTTATCCCGGGCCATACGTAAGTGATATAGAAGATGAAATCCTCCAGTTAGCATTCTCAACAGATCATAGTCCAAGTGGCATCCAGGGTCACGATTCTAGTATTACACATACAGCATCTCTGATTCCTGTTGACTTGGAACAAGGTGCAGTTGAGAGCCGGAATCGTAAACCTCCAATCAGGCATCCAACCCTTCCCACCAGAAAAGCCTCTTCCAAACGCCCTTCCAAACGCCCTTCCAAACGCCCTTCCAAACGCCCTTCCAAACGTCCATCGAAGCGTCCATCGAAGCGTCCAACCAAGCGTCCAACCAAGCGTCCAACCAAGCGTCCAACCAAGCGTCCAACCAAGCGTCCACCAAAGCCCCCAGCGCGCTCAGCCAGCAAGACCACTGCTACCACCTCAACCCGCCTAGACACCTACAAGGTCCCTTATCCTACCAAGGCAGTCAATATCTGCGACACACTCATTGAATGTGAAAGCGATTACGATCTTATCACATCGGATGTGTTTGCTAGCAAGAAACACATAGCCCGAGAAGCGAGGCATCAACATGGAGAAGTGTTCGAAGTTCCTAGTCCCACCGTAGAAGAAGAGCCTTCTAGAGTATCTGGTCATCTTGAAAAACGTGGAGGCTCGCGGACGTACGTGCCTACGTTCCCAGCTGGAAATCCAAGCGTCAAAATCACATCGCTACCATACATTGACAACCCCAACTTTTTTCCCATCGCGAAAGCCAATAAGATAATTTTCGACTTTGAAAGCGACGTTGCAGAGAATTATAAGATTAAACCTGTTGATCCCGCTAAAGCCCATGGGTATGTGGTAGAGCATATCATCGAACTGCAAACTATCAAGCTGTTTATCGAGAAGCTTGTGGGTGCAGGAAAAGAGAAGAACAAATATGTTATCAAGAACCCTATAAGTGCTCAGTGGTTTAAAAACTGGTGGAATGAAGACTTGGACGACCAGAAGGTTGATGCACGGAAGAAATTCGACGCCAACCTTCCCAACCAAAAAACAATTAACTCACTTATCTCCAAGCGCTTGGGACCAAAAAAAACATCGAAGACTTTGTCATGCTGGAGGAAGAGATTAATGAAATGAAGAAAAGACTATGGACAGGCAACAGTACGTAATTCTTTTTGACAGGATGCATATGTGGTATACATTAATCTCATACATCTACATTTAGATCCAATGGAACCCGCTAAATATAAGGGGCTCGTAGCCGGTGTATTGGAAGGTTACAAAGAGTCAAATGAGCTGCACAGTGTCTTCCACACGGTATGTTTCCATATATATACTGACCACCGAGATTGTCCAAGGTGTATAACGTGCAGTACTTAGTCAAACGAACATACTGACACTGTGCTCCAGGTTCTAGCTGTGTTCGAATACATGAATAGACCTGAAGTGACAAAACGTCTCAGGTCTGCACTCGATAAATCAGCAATCGAATTCGCTAATATTCCTGCTGTCACGGGAGAGGATGTCAAAGACTCTAAAGGTGGCATCGTTGACATGGAAAAAGAGTGGAAACAGTTTATGCAGGCCCAGCTTGACTATACTGCGTGGTGGGCGAATGAATGGATCACGAGACAAACGAAAGGGGATCCCACTAAGATAAAGCCTACCGAAAAATATCTTCGCGATGGTCTGGTCAAGAGTTTCAAAGCCGAAATTGCCAAGGCGCGTGCTCACAAGCAAGAGATGAAAAAGAGCCCTCAGAAATGGGATGACGAGAAGAAGAAGAAGCTACCGGCGCTCGAAAAGGAGCGTGATGGTCTCAAGATGACGGTCACCAAAATACGGAAAGATATCATTGCTCTCGAAAAAGAAGAAAGCGATGTGCAAACTGAAATAGACAACGAGACAGATACGAAAAAGAAAGATGACCTCAAGGAGAACAAGCTCAAGTCTGTAAATAAGAGACTCACGCGCTTAAGCACCAAAAGAACGAATGATGATAAGAAACATCTTAAGGCAGCACGTGCTTGCGACTGGTGGTATCCATCCCGTCTCGATCAGATCATCGATCACCTTGAGGCAGACATAAAGAAGATTGAGATGTTTGATAAGGTCACGGTCAAGATGCCAACCTTGTAGGGAAGACTAGCACTGTTTGATGTACTATTTTAGGGCTTCCAGTTATTGGAGAGTCTAGTGGTAGAAGAATTTATTACATGACGTTGATCGCCTTTGAGTTTGCAACATATCGAGAGTGTTAGACGGAGAAGTTATTATGCAGCGCGTCCACCTGAATGGAAACGTGTGATACAAGCACTCATGATGCGAGCTATGGCGTTGATCACATGGTCGATCGCGATCGTATCTGCGCTTGCATTTGCAGTATTTCTTATAAGCGACTTTCGTACGTTGTGATTTGTTCCATTGATGTCACGCATGATCTGTGAGGGTGGTGGGATACTATTGGAGTCGAGAAGGCTCGGGAGGTATGGTGCGTTTGGAACAAGGCGTTCGGGCTTGATGGGCAGTGGATACATGATGCTATGGTCGTTCATAGAAGGCAATCTTTACAAAGCATCCGTCTAGGGTTCCTGACGTGTTTGAATTGCCTTACAGTGCGTAGAAGGTACCATGGTCGGAAAAGGTAGGGCATCCCTGCGGTTCTTCTTCTAAGAGGTCAAAATGCCAGACGTAACGTGTTCGAGATCAGTTGGTGGCGGTTCAGCGGATTTGTGGCGGTATACCGATCGTTGGAAAGAAAGCCGGTTCGAAAAGCTACAGAGTAAGAGTAGAGCTGATGCGTAGGCGCTTTTGGAGATACAGCACTTGGGTCTAGGATATCTCTAGGTATTCCTAGTAGGGTGAGGCGGGACGCTGGGTACACAGATCAAGTCCAGGATAATTACAAGCAAGGATCGAGATTCGTGTTTAAGGCTTCAGATACGGAAGGGTTACCGTCTCAAGATATTAAGTGCAGAGATTGTGGAAAGATCAGAGCTTTGTTATGCAAAGAGGGGGACTTCGAGTATTCTATGGTAAAAGGTTAGTGGTAATGTTCAGAGCAAATTGTCACTGCGGTTTAGAAACATTTTTAAACAGCTTAAGAAAGTCTCATTACTTTCTACGTTCAGCCAGCTGATGTGAATCGCAACGAAGCATATACTACAGCATTGATGGATGATTGTCTTTTTAGTCTCTTGTACCTCGCAGGATAGATGAAGATGGAATGGGAAGGTTGGTTCAGTGCTGGCTGTGACACTCTCATTGCAGATATTGAGCAATAAGAACAGACTAAAATAGTTTACGTATCTCAGCTTTATCAGCGGGGATGGCAGGCCTATACCGTGCTGAGTGCGGAGCGGAGGTGCGGCGCTTGATACAAGCAGTACGGAACATTGATTTTCCGGAAGGCTTGGCGTGTAGCGGGGTGTGACTCCCCCACCAAATTTTGCCCAAAAAGTAGACACACGACCAAAACACAAACCAGTCACAGTAACCATGGCTGATCAAGATCCCGCTGTCGTGCCCCCGGCCCAAGGTGCCTCAGAGAACTTACACGAGGACCCCGTTACCGGCGAGAAGATCTCCAAGTCTGAGCGTAAGAAGGCGATTTCAATGATCTCTAGCTCTCACTGATCCATTTTAGTCAAGCGCCGCCAGAAACAGGTCCGTTGCTACTTTTTCTTTCTCGATATCGAAACTAAAGCGAATCAATAGCGCGAAACAGAAGAAAAGAAGAAGGCCAAAGCCGCGAAGGCTGCTGCGCTACCTACTCGGCCAAAGAAGGAAACTGCTGGTGCAGCAGCAGGAGAGGAGGATGCCCTGAATCCTAACCAATATCTAGAAATTCGAAGTCGAGCGGTGAACCAGTTGCGCCAAACGAAGCAGCCGATCCCCTATCCCCACAAATTCCACGTCAATTACAAGCTCGGGAACTATGTGGAGGACTTTAAACACTTGACAAGGGGCCAAGTTCAAGAGGACAAGGAGATCCGCGTGGGTGTCCGGATCATGTCAATGAGGATTTCTTCCACTTCCTTGCGATTCTACGTATGCAAGGCTGAAGGCATTACCCTCCAAATCATGTGCCAAAAGGACAATGCCAGCGAATCTGCTCCATGGGACAATCAGCCTCACGAGCTATTGCGTCGCGGAGATTGGGTTGGTGTGGTAGGCTTCCCCGGCCGAACTGCACCCAAGAAAGGGGGTGACGGAGAGCTGAGCATCTTCGCGCGAGAAATCGTTCTTCTGTCGCCCTGCTTGCGTCAGCTGCCAACCGAGTACTACGGGTTCAAGGACCAGGAGCAGCGATACCGACAACGGTTCCTTGACCTTGTCATGAACGACTCGACCAGGAATACGTTGATCACGAGAACCCAGATCGTCAAGTATGTCAGGCAATACTTCGATTCCAGAGACTTCCTGGAGGTCCAAACCCCTATGATGAACAAGATAGCTGGTGGTGCTACTGCCAGACCCTTCAAGACCTTCCACAACGAATTAGGGATGGAACTATACATGAGAATTGCGCCCGAGTTGTACCTCAAGGAACTCGTGGTAGGAGGTGAGATTATAGCTAATCAATTTGAGACAATTTGCTAAGTCTTCCTTACAGGCTTGGAGAGGGTTTACGAGATCGGACGTCAATTCAGAAACGAGGGTATCGATCTGACCCACAACCCTGAGTTTACTACTTGCGAGACCTATCAGGCGTTTGCGGATATGTATGATATGATGGACATGACTGAAGAGCTGGTCAGTGAGCTTGTGTACTCGATCAAAGGATCATACAAGACGCAGTACCATACCCAAAGCGGGGAAGTATACGAGGTCAACTGGGAGAGGCCTTGGCGCCGTGTTGAGATGATACCCGAGTTGGAGAAAGCGACAGGAGAGAAATTCCCTCCCGCGGACTCACTCCGTAAGTGGTTCCGATCTAACGGAATGAAACGAAGACTAGACTTACCAGAGACAGACACCGATGAGGCAAATCAATTTTTGCGGACGGTATTGAAGAAGGTCAACGTTGAGTGGTACGTAAACTCAAGAGAGCAACTTATGTACATCATGACTAATCATCCCAGCCCACCACCATTGACCGCTAGCCGCATGATCGACAGATTGGTTGGTGAATTCATCGAAGAAACCGCCGTCAATCCTACCTTTATCATGGGACATCCTGAAATCATGTCTCCTTTGGCCAAGTACCATCGGTCAACTCCTGGCCTCTGCGAGGTGGGGTAGCTCCTCTGCTTGAAAAACTTACACTAATTCTTCTACCAGCGATTCGAGGCTTTTGTGTGCAAGAAGGAGATCTGCAACGCGTAAGTTTAAACTATATTTGTTTATTTGATCTAGTACTAAAGCTTTGACCTAGATATACCGAGTTGAACGACCCCTTTGGTATGACTCTTTGCAACTTGGAGCGTGACGAGACTGACAAGATCAAGACCAGCGCCAGAGGTTTGAGGAGCAAGCTAGCCAGGTAAGTCGATCTTGAGCAGGCTTGACCGATATTGGCTGGCTAATAACATTTGTCGCACAGAAAGCTCAAGGTGATGATGAAGCTCAACTGATTGATGAGACTTTCTGTCAAGCCCTCGAATACGGGTTGCCACCTACTGGAGGCTGGGGGTATGTTCTGATACTATTTCTTGCAAAGCAGTGACTGACCAACGAACAGAATGGGAATTGACCGACTTGTCATGTTCCTCACAGATCACTACTCGATTAAGGAAGTGGTAAGTAAACCCTCGTACTGACCCCGCTATTTGAGCCGGGTGGGCCGTCAATTTTGGAGAACATTGCTAACTAATATTGCCAATAAGCTTACATTCCCTTTCATGAAAGGTAAGGAATACATCTTCGAAATCATGAATGAAGAGCGTCGCTAACTTTGTCCCGCAGATGTGATCGACGAGAAACACCCAGCCGCGAAGGTCGCTGGAATTGAGCCGAAGCCTGAGGAAGCAACCCGTGTGTATTTCGACCCAGAATGATGTTATCAAAGCTAATGTGTCGTAGCGTAATAGTAGATGCCAGCTGAGGCGAGAGTGCGGTCACGCTATATATTGGTGTTCGAATCCCGCAAATAGGAGATCTAAGGGTTTGACGCTGGGGGGCATAAAAAAGACATGGAAGGAATTGAACTACCTGTATGCATCAACTGTGGTACCTTTTGCTTAGTTGCGCAATACTCTGCCAAATGGTGGTGAGGTGACCACTGCGACTTTATGCCAATATTTTCCGCAGAAGATTCTTTGGTCGCAACCGATTCTCGCCATTTATTGCCGCTCTTTGTGATTTGTCCATCAAAACTCACTATTTTGTAATCTTTTCCGTCACTGTCTTGGCTTGTGGAGCGCCACTAACTCGTTTGCTATCACACTGCAACGATGCTTGTCTGCTCGATGTCCTGTTTTTGTTGCAGGTCTGTGCAGCCGACACTAACGCGCATGCTCGTTGGGGCACCTCCGAAGCCTGGAAACGTTTATATGAACGCAACAAGCCGTTTAGTAAAAAGTTCCCAATGATGACTCGAAGAAATAAGTGGGCTATGGAGGTACATGTCTTGGTTAAGTTTCTAGGTCATAAGGGGCACCGACGCGGGATTTGAAGGAAGAGAGCGCGAACGCGACCTATGCGAGACAATCCCTCTAAGAAAAAGGATTCGGTCATGGAGATCTACTAATCGGTTCACCAGCGATTAAGTCGCCATAAACTACAAATGAAGTCAAAGACGGCGGATGGAAGCCTCTAGGACATGCCGAAGATACCTTGACGCAATGGGTTTCCGCGCCTTGTCGCCTAACATAACGTTGTTTTTGCGATTTTATTGTAAGCCCTCTAGAATCGCCGGGGTAACTGTAAAGCTACTCAGCCGTCCTTCATATCATGGGGCTAACCAGAGCAAGTTAGAAGCTCACCAGAAGGCAATAAGGAGCGTGAAAGTAGACCATTACGAAGAAGGTTGATCGCAAACGTTTCGTAATTTAAATGCGTTGATGATCCGGCGACTATCCTTATATACGATCGTAGGATCCTGAGAACAAGTTTTCCTTACCCTAACGATAACAAGGCGTGCGTTACCCCCCATGCACGAATTTAAGTACTGATGCGGCGTAGTTAAACTGAAAGTAACCTTGCATGAATTAGTGCATTGGGTTTCTCACCCTTGTCATCACTTGGCTGCGTAGCCGTGCCTCACTCAGACATCCAACAACTTTTGTCATCCCTCCTCTTTCGCGACTCTCGCTCCAGCAGTCCTCCAGCGAATCCTCAGTTTCAGTGATTTCGCTCTTACCTTCTACAGTCTACAGCAACGAGAGTCGAGATCGTGATGTGGCCTTTTACAACATACCCAGTGTCATCTTCAGAACAGGTTGACGGGAAAACTTACGATTATGTTATTGTTGGAGGTAAGATTGAACCCTCTTTCCTCAATGCTCAATAGTATTCTGACCAAAAATTTCAGGTGGAACTGCTGGCTGTGCTCTCGCTTCGCGCCTGTCTGAGGATCCCGATGTCTCTGTTCTTCTCATCGAAAGGGGGCACGTGAAGAACAATCTAGTTTCGCGGATGCCCGTGCTAAGCCAAAATATGTGGTGGACGGACCTCTTGCAAGTTCAAAGCACAATATGGTCTGAGCCAATACATGGCGCGAACGAGAGGAGGAATCGCCTTTGGGCAGTTAATGGCATTGGTGGTGCTTCTCGACTCAATGCCATGCTCTGGACTCGAGGTAATCCTGGAAACTATGCAGCATGGAGTGACATGGGTTTGAAAGACTGGGCATGGGAGAAGGTTGAGCCATACTTCAAGAAGCTTGAGAACGTTTTGTCGCCGAATGAGACACAGTCAAAGGTGAGAGGTCGTGGTGGCCCTGTTGATCTGTGCAAGCTATCGTATCCGTTCAAGTGGCCGAAATAGTAAGCCCTCTTTCAGCGTAGGAGAACATCAATTTGAGCTAAATTTATCTTACAGCCTAGGAAAGGCAGCTGAAAGTATCGGTTTCGCGACTTTGGACGACTGCAACGATCCAGGCGCTCCTTCGTGCGGGTACTTTACCCTTGAAACTGCCATTGACAAGAATGGAAGAAGAGTGTCTGCGCTATCGGCGTACCTCAATAAGACTATTACTCGAGCGAGAAGGGAACGGTTGACCGTTTGCACTGGTACAGTCGCTTCGCGCCTTGAAATAGCCGGCGATGAACAGATTGGGCATACGGTTACCGGCGTCTATATCCGGTCTTCCACTGGATTGAACACAAACACAGAGTATCTTGTAAAAGCCCGGAAAGAGGTAACTTTGACTTGCGGGGCTATAAATACTCCCCAGTTGCTGCTTCTGAGCGGCATAGGTCCTAGTGACGGGAACCTATCCGAATCTCAACTCGACATTCCTCTCGTCAAAGAGTTACCGGCCGTCGGAGCCAACTTTTCTGACCACTACTCCATCCCCATTATGCTCGAACTACCTACAAAAGAGACGCTGCACTTTCTTGAGACTGCAATGTGGGGTTTGTGGTACATACTGTTATGGATTTTCACCGGAAAAGGACTGGTGAGCGCGAGCTCGGCACCTTTTGCTATGTTCTTTCACACAGACTCGGTCAATGAGAGGTTCATGAAAATCACGACGCCAAACACATCACACCACCATCAAGTCCCTAATGTGGAAATCATGATCATTCCTCTTAACTCACTCGAGCGTGCCGTGCCAGGTCGCTCGCTCTTCTCTATTTACCCGACTATAGTACAGCCTCGAGCTGGAGGTTAGTTCGAGTTCCTTCTTACAGATGTGAGGCCTGGCGATCGCTAACCATTTACTATCAGGTCGTCTTCAAATAATGAGTAAGGATCCCTTGGTCAATCCAAAAATAACGCACCCGATGTTCGGCCATATCGACGATCTGAAAGCAGCCCGGCTCGCCGTTCGCGTATCCATGCGGTTGGCTAGAGAATTTCAGACCCTGTATCCATTCTCAGCTCTCTTTGCATTTGCGCCTGGTAACCAGCTCGAGACTCTCTCTGAGTGGGAAAAGTCAACGGAGGCCAAGTCATCACTCGTTGCAAAGCTAGTTAATGGACCCACACAAGCAAATAAGACATGGAAGGAGGTCACTGACAATGAGATTGATGACTACATGAAGAGGGTCGCCCATACTGCCCTTCACTTCTCGAGCACGTGCCCTATGGGTACGGACGAAGCAAATGGCGTCGTGGACCAGAAGCTTTTGGTATTCGGTTTCAACAACCTTAGAATCGCGGATGCGAGTGTTTTCCCCAAGAGCACAAGCGCACACACGATGGCTCCTGTTCTGATGGTTGCTGAAAGATGCGCGGATTTTATAAAGAGCAATTGGCGTGGCTCATAGGAGTAGTGTATTAGATATGAATGATTCTAGACGTTCTATGTGTAATCACCACTCCAAAGCAGGATGTCGAGTCCTTCGATACGTTGAACAAACCAAACCCAGAACACCCGACCTTTCCCTCTAATGTTTAACATAGTCGAACACCGGGACGATCCGGCGACACCCAAACAAAAACAAAAACTACTGGCCACTCCCTCTATGTGCGTAGGGCGCAAACATGCAGGTCAAGGGCGAACAGCGGGCAACGTAGCTCCGGGGGCGTAGCACATGCATTCAGCCTCGACCTCGACCTGAATCCAAAAATCTAGACCAGCGATAACCACCATAGGTGAATTGCGCCGCACTACGCTGCAATATCCAACTGAAATCGGACCAAAACCTCACCAAACCCTCTTTTTCAGCGAATTTTTTAGAGGAACACTTTCTTGGCATAGTTAGATCGGTGTATCTGATACTAACATAGCCTTTTTACTGCTATTAACCGAAACCCCGCCCTCAGCCGCAGGTCGACCTTTCCACTCTTCCACTTCTCGGTATGTCCTCGGTCTCCGCAAATGGAGAGACTGCCTATGGGCGATTACCTTTCGACTGCTATGTCCTGGTATGTGTGTATTGAGTTCAAACGAGCAAGAAGTCTCTGCTTATCAAGAACACTAGGAGCACTGGGACTATTCAAGGTCTACTGAGGAGGACCAACAGCAATGGATTGCACGAGCTAAAATGTGGCTTGCGATGGATCCCACGAACCGCAATGTAAGATATTACGAAATGGTCGCCCAGGCGCCACCAAGCTGACCTAGACCAGCGCTACCACGAAAAAGCTGCCAATCTTCCGTGGAACCGGCAGGATGGGCAGACAGCAACTCACGATCAGGTTTCTCGTATCTTTGCACCACACCAGACAGTGCAAGAACGTAATCTAGCAGTCAGCGGCGGCGATTTTGGTTGGGTGCGGACATACTATGGCCAGAATTTAGCCTCATCGTATACCGAGATGACAACACAATACCTTGGCGTGATGGGCAGTAACCGCCTAATCTTTGATAACGAGAAACTTTACGGAAATCTCGGAGATGATCTATCTGGACTGTTTGCACGAGCCCCTCAGCTCTGCTCTTGGACCACAGCGCTGGATTATGATGATATGTGGGACGAAGAGCCACCAGAAGATGAGTCAAAGCTACCACTGTATTATGCTACGAAGAAAGAGCGGATTATGATGCTCTTGATTGATGAAGAATCGCAGCGGAAAAAGTTGGTCAAGGTGGTTTGGTTCGGTACTAATGGAGAGCTCCTTTGGTGGAATTGGCTCAGGCTTTCAGATCTGCAAGATTGGTATGGGCGTACCATTGGTCGTGCGGACAGACTCAATTGGATCTATGATATGAGTGACGGTGGTTTAGACTATTTCTCTCAAGGAGCCATGATCTTCGTCAACTAGTAGGTATTTTCTTTCATGATAATCGAAATTGCATGAACTAAACCGTAATACAAATTGTGTATCTATAAACATCGTTCCAAAAAACCAACTGACAGCTAACAGGGACGTCCGTCGGGCCTGAGTACGGTGGGAAACAACTAGCAGGAAAACTTGTACTTCGAAGCGGACTTCCCGTGATACTGGGCAAACAGTAATTCTGCAACAGGTTCATGCACCCCGTGCTCAATCCTTTCCAATTGAATCCTTGATCGTACATTTCACCTGTGACGACACCATTTGTAGTACTTGGCCAACGACGGATTTGGGGGCTCCACTAAGGTCATCGTTTCCGTAGGTATGACGAATTCGAATTTTGTAGAGTTGCTAAGAGGTGTACCTTGTGTGGGCCTGCCGGGCCACGTCCATATGTCATCCCAAGTCGCTGTGGGCTTAAAGCTATAGGTGTTCGTACCCGGTAGACTGGTAATGAAAGTCGGTGAGACGGAAAGAAATAGGAAGAGAAGGAAGCGTACGCTATACAAATCGTGCGGCCTTTCATGCTATTTAGGTTGTTGCAGCTCGACCCTAGAACTGGATTTCAGTGGAGCAATTCTATCTTTGTGAATCCCAGACATTTTGCTAACGTGGTACAGGTCTGGTTGACTGGTATCTACGGCCGCGTAAGCCATCAATCTTCTCTCACACACGCTCGGATTCTACGAAACGCGAATGTTTTGCAAGCATCTCTAATGCAAACAGTTTTGTTAACCTCTAAGGTCTTGCATTCAGTATCAATGCTGTTCAAGTCCAAAAATAAATCTATAGCCATAGTTTCACTCCTGTTAATAGATTCGTAGGTGTCGCCCTTTTTGACTGTGTAAAAGTTACTCTCATAACAAGTGTTGTTCGAGCTCTAGTTGTACTGTCTTTCTATTTAGTCTGTATTTCTCTGGAAATAGAGCTTAAGCTTACGTTGGTGGCTTTAGAAGATACACAGTCAAATGCGGATACTTGTGGACAGTACCTTGCACGACGAGACGATTGAGGTGCATCTCTCCTCATTTATAACAATGGTATTATATTTGCAATGCAGGAATTACTACCACATACGACCATAGGATCTTGAGAACAAGGCTTCCCGTTCGCTCAGCCATATTTAAGCAGGATACCGGTGGATTAGTAGTTAAGTCGGTGACGATTAGCGAATCCCCACTGTTGTATGTTTTTGTCATTTTTTGGTTAGCCCCTGCGCATTGTCGCAATGTCCGGCATAAATGTGGGCCCCACATTATTCCACATAAGATATAGCAGTACTATAGGATTACCAACACAACAATTGTACATGAAAACAACGAATACGAGATCTAGCTTAACTATAGCTACTAACAGACTAAACATCGCTTGCTCGTGTTGTTCAGGATGTTTCAAGGCTGACATGCACGGGACTTCCCTTTTCGGGCGGATCCCGCCAAGCCACTATCAGCCCTAACCCCTGCATTGGCTCTTCACGCTGCTACACCGACTCCGCTGTTATTTCCATAACATCTTCCCCTCAGTCAAGCCCATCTCAGCTTCATCATGGACGGCCTACCACAGGAACTAGTGGAGCGCATTTGCGGGCTCCTGACCCGCGATGATCTGAAGAACACACTCACGCTTTCGCGAAGCTTTCAATATGCTTCGGAGCGAGCGTCTGGAGCCTACTCAACGTTTGATCTGAATACAAAGAACACAAAAGACTTTGTTCGACTTTACTCCGGTCGACGGTGGGCCTATCTTCGACATGTGAAGTTCCAAACGCACATTCGAGCCTACGACGAGGATGAAGCAGAGGCAGAAGACGAGGAACATTTCCGGAACCACCACTGCCGTGAATCATCCCAGGAACTCCGAGCCAAAGACGAACTATTTACTGAGCAGATAAAGCTGCTTTTCAACACGATTAAAGATCTGGAGGGTAATACTTCCGAAGGAAAATTGCAATTGACCATCTATACACCGGTACGGAATGTCCACGCATCTTGTCCTCATCGCAAATGCTTAAGCTGGCGCCTCCATCTGCTCTCTACCGAACTGCTTCCGAAGCTTGGCTCAGTGAGGGCCTTGCGCATCGTCGACCCCGAAATGATCTTCCCGTTGGAAGAGGACAAGTCATTATTGAAACTTGACCTGCGGGTCATTGTGGACTTGGTCACAAAATTTCCTCGTCTAGAGTACCTAGGCTGCAAAATCTTCGCCGGTAGCGGATGGACGCCTTATTATGCTCAGGAAGTCGCCCGAACATATAGCCGCGAGTGTGACCGGCCAGGTCCGCTTCGTGACACTCGCCTCGACTTCGCGAAAGCCATCGGGAACGCTGACCTGCCTCCGACGCTGCGCGACGCACAGCTTGACTTCCTCTGGCCATTATCGTCGACGGAAAGAATCAATCATGACGAGGAGATACCAAATTTCGTAGGCTCTAACATGTACGATCCATTCAGCAGTAGCCTAAGGTCGCTTTCACATCGCTTGCGGAGGCTGGAGCTCAAAGTAGTTGCTGATGCGAGTTTGCTATGGCCGTCTGATGGTACAGCCTCATACCCGAACCTTGAAAGCGTTTGCATTCTTTTTCACATGTCCACCCCCGCAGGTCGTTGGTATTTCGATGGCCCACAGGGGCTTGGCCATGATACGCAGCCCTCTGGAATAAATGACGACTCCTATCCTCCATTGGAGGACACCTCAGAGGACGAGGTTCTGGACGAGGAAGCCGATGATTTTGGCCTCAACACGGAGAGGGTCACAACGAAGCAATTCCGCGTACACCCCAACAACGCAGTATTATCTCCTTTCCTCACGGCCTTCGCTAAAGCGGCTTCCGAGATGCCTAAGCTGAAAGAAGCTTGCTTATGGTCTCCATTAAGATGGAGCGCGAGTGATAGCTATGGGAATAGCGACGAGATTGGCAAAGAGATCTCAAAGTGGCCAGATAGGCCTCTGGCTTGGGGTATTACATTTATTGCCCCCAAGACGTTTGGATTTCACTTCGAGGGTCAGCACTACTCGCCGTCGCGACAGCTGTTTTGGACGACTGGTTCATGGCGACCAAGTAATGAGCTTTACGATCTGTTCCGTCGTATTGGTGATCAGAGTACGGAACTTTTGGAATACTGGGGCCTAGACTACTACGGCAAGGATAAGTTGGCACTGCGAGACGTGTTCGATCAGTTTCAGATCTACGGACGGCGGCACCCAGACTGTACATGGCCAGTTGATAAGTCTTTCATTGCGCACAAGACATTGCAATGAAGAACCAACAGGCACACCACGATCGATCACGTGCCCAGACGAAGTACGTACCAATTCCTATCCCTACTTTTGGAAGCAAATCCCTGCGACGTCCTACGTAATTGAAAGAGGTGTCAATGTGGAGAATAGACGCCTTACATCCAAGAGCGCCTATGTGGCATTGCCATCTAAGTGCATCCCGGTCGTATGAATGTGTTATCGACCACAGCGGTGACAGGACATCTTTGGGAAATTATAAACCCACTGTACGCGGGGATGTACGCTGTGCTTCGGTTCAAAAATAAACTTTGCCAACCGCTTGGCGCCTGCCGATCCAAATGTGGGGCCAAACGTGCAACGCTAGGGTCATTTCAACTATGAAAAACAATCCGTCTCGCATTTTACTGCCTCACCGCACTCTGATCTGAGCTGCCAATGTTGAATTGTATGTATTCGATGTTCTCCGACGGAGTATGCGCATGTAAGATTTGGAAGCGCCCAATACAATCAGCATGTGAACTCAGGGCTTGTTCTCAGCCCTGCAGTTGTTGGCGCGTACCGAGACATCGCCCCCTAACCCCAAATAAGCCTTTAGGTCATCCCGTCCATCGTTCAGTCACGGAGGATTGCGCGTCGTCGGATCCAGAAATCCACTGGAGCGCTGTTTCATCTGGCGAGCCTGTGCATGTGCATGGGGCGGAGCCGAAATTAAGCTTACTTTGCCCAGCCAGGCGCCCCAGATGTCCGATCCGACGTGAGAGCTTGGGGCGATGCATTTGTGCAGGGGCTGGGGGCCGAATATCTTGAACATTGCAAAGAGGCATAAAGAACGCAGAATGTCACATCCCTTTCCGATACGGCACTCAGTGGCCTCGTTTCCTTTTCGTACACGACGTTCTTTCCTACATTCGCTCGTTACGGCTCTGTTGGAGCGTTACACTCTTTTCCCTTTATAACCACGACAACGTCGTTGTCTTTCCGTACTAGTCCGAGGGTTCACTCATATCGGTTCTGCCATCCGGTATGAGATACGCAGCTTCGCTGCTGCTGCTCAGCAGCAGTCTCCTATCTACTACAACCTTCGCCCAGAACTCGGATTCTGAAGTCACCGCCTCGTGGACAGAACAGGGTATTTGCGCGTACTTTTATGAGAAGCCGGGTGCGTGGAAGTCACTAGCCGAGACGTGCGTCAAATACTGCGAAAACAACGGAGGACATGGATACTCTGAGTGTGACCACACACCGTACAAGGAATTCGACCTACCCGACGGCATAGATCAAAGTACCATTGGCAAAGATGACTCAGGCGATGTCTACGTTCCGTGCAGGTGCAAATGCGACAATCCCGACGTTGAGGGGATCGCGACTGCGATTTTAGATGTTGTCATCGAGGGACTGAGCCACCTCGATGAGATTATTTGCGGTGTTTTCATGACAGCTATGGTAAGTCGTGTTATGGTGATTCCATTGCAGATTATGGTCATCCAAACTTCAGGAGCCACTCGATTGTTTTAAGTTTCCGAGTACATACGCACCCGAATTGCACTAACCTTATTCTCCTACTCATAGGTATCCGTTGTTGAGATTGGTATTGACCTGATCCCGGGAGGTGCGGAAGCCACTGCAGCAGCCAGAGGTGTCCAAGCTGTCAAGTCGTTTACCGAAAACGCTCTCGATGTCGCCGATTCTATGGGTAACTGGGTCGGCCAGGCCTGCGGTATCGAAGATCCGAACTGGCCTAACAGCATCTTTGACGTCCTTTTAACATCTCCCGACTCTTATGGTACTAGTATTGGGTGCAAGAAGAAGAACAAGGCAGACTGCAAGAAGGTTGACTCAGTACCGGACAAGCCGAAGTCGAAGAGCCCCGATGATCCGATTACAAAAGAACCTGACCCAGCCACGAGTGCGCCAAATGCGGACCCTACGTCTGCTGAGGCGCCGCCCGCTACGTCCGATGCTGCCCCACCTGCATCAACGGACGCTCCGCCCGAATCGACAGACGCTCCACCAGTTTCGACAGATGCAGAGCAACCTACTGCCAGCGTTGATCCTACTGCCAGCGT